>JAAIIK010000068.1:5696773-5720124 GCA_014706435.1 Silurus glanis | reverse complement strand
CACACACACACACACACACACACACACACACACACACACACACACACACACACACACAAATTAGATAGTGAGTTTAGATTAGTGAATTAGATACTTTTTTAAATGTAGTAAAAGTGTATTAAATTATGATTTATATGAGTTAAATTTGCTATTTAGCATTGTACCATCATCTTTGTTATTATTATTATTATTAGTAGTAATCTGAAGATCTAGAACTAATATAAAATATGTTTTAAGAATTAGAAATGTATAGGTTCTTTGTGAATTTGGTCCTCAAAACAATCCAGTTATGAACAATTCAGCTTCAGCATTTTAGATGCTCTAAATGGAAATGTGAAATAAATGCTCAATAAACTGTATGTATAGAAGCAGTCATGGAAATGTAAATTTCTAGTTCCAAAAAAAAAAAATTTCTTTTCGAAATCAGTTTCAGTCTTGTATTGAGGCGCTAATCCGAATATACTCTAATCCATATATACGCTAATCCGAATATACGATAATCCGGATAAATTTGTCGTCTAAAAACGCTCCGCATCCACACTTTGGTTTCCAATCATTTTCCGAAAGTTGCTCATCCACGCTGAAACATCTGAAACTGTATTGAGCATGTGCAAATTGTGAGGTGCTTCGACCCGCCTCATTTCCGCCTGGTGTTTATTTACTTTTCAGCTCATCATGCAACAACAAAAAATGCATCAGGCCAAAACTGATAGAAAAATGTGTTTTCAACAAAAACTTATTTATGTGGACATGGACTAAGTCCTGGTTTGTTTTAAGTTTGTTAGAATTTCTTTTTTTTTTTTTTTTTATGATATTTTATGATAGGTTATAAAAATCACTTTACTCAATTTAATTCTATAAAATGTATTTATAAATATTTATTTATCAAATTAATTACAAATTACATTGATTAAATACAATTAAATTAATGCAAACATTTCATTATATAGTTTACATATGTTCGACCCCAATTAGGAAATATAGTGTATGTTAGTGTATGTTTTAGTGTATGTTTTACATTTATGATCTACATTACTCTTCTACTTATTTCAGCATGCTTTAACAAATGTCTTCCATCCTTTATTTATTTACTCCCTCAATATGAGGAATTGTCAGGATTGTCTCCATTTAAGAGAAATTTCCGAAGCGAACGCTAAAGAATCCGTAGCGCGAGACTGCGGAAGCGGCTGAGATTTAGCACATGCGCAAAACAACGCGCTAAAAATTGTATTTCTAGTACAGAGTGTGTATCCACAGTGACACTGTGCTAACTCTTTTCTTTTCTTTTAATCCCCTGGAATTGTTGTGTACGCTTCTAAGTTTAATAATAAAAAAAATTAGCTTACAGTGCGAAGCGGAGACTAAACGTACTTTCGGTCCGCCACTTAATATGTTCCAGAGGGAACCAAGATTTTAACTTTGTTCCACATGTAAAAAGGATTGCATTCAGTACACCTGTGCACTGAACCGAAAGTCCTGTACCGACAAAATGTCAATATAAATTTGTGTACCGTTACATTCTTGGAGCACCTGATGCAATGTAATGGCTAAGCCATTGGACTTTAGACCAGAAGGTCACAAGTTCAAATCCCAGCACCACCAAGCTCCCACTGCTGAGCCCTTGAGCAGTGGAAGTTACCCTGGATGAGGACATCTGCCAAATGCCATAAATGTTGTAGGAATAGACCGCAGCTCCACAATGACCCTGATAAAGAATAAAAATCTTGCCGTAGATGAAGAAATGAAAAGGCGATGAAACGATTTTAAAATCGCTTTTAGTTTCACTAATATAAATATTATGGTGCAGGAGGCCAGCAGGTATGTGAACTGTGTTTTTTCTGTTTTTTCAAATCAGATCTGGGTTGGAGGCCAGAGTAGCAGCGGAGGTAAAGCACGTGGAAAGATCTACGTGGTGGACACAGAGCGCCTCCTGGTGGATAAGGAGCTGCTGGCCCATTCAGACACGGTCCAAACTCTGTGCTCAGCAGAGGACCGCTATATCCTCAGTGGGGCTGCAGGCCAGGATGGAAAGATCGCTATCTGGAAAGTGGAATAGTGTTTTTAAAAAATGGATTGGGCTGATGCTTTTGTCGCATTTGACTTAGTAAAAAAAAGGACAAGGTCTTTCTATAGGTTTTCTACAATTCTCTATTTATTTGACATCTCGACCTCAGAGTGAACTGCCAACAACGAACAAGCAAAAGAAAAAGACTGAAGTGGAATCTTCCTGAAAGCGGAGATCCATCTAACCTGTGTATAAAGGGTTCATTATAAGTGTAACTAGTTTAATATGAAGGTTTTTTAATTTTTATTTCCTAACATGCTGAAATGAAGGAATATTATCAGTATTTGGTTATCCAAAGTGGTCTCCAAATTCCAAGGCTGGTGGGCTTCCAGGTGATTCCATCTTGGAGTAAAAATAATATCCAGAATTTAAAGGAGATTATTGGATTAGACCACTCTGATTTATCCAGTACTTATAGGACTAACTGTGTTCTTGCTTTGTATGAGATGTCCTGCTGGACTTTCAATCCAAAGCCATATGTTTACTTTTATTAAATGTATATATTATCAATTTTTATTTTTTTTTGTTATGTATCAAATCTTTTTTTAAATATATATATATATATATATGGTCGGGGGTTCAAGCCCCGGTATCGCCAAGCTGCCACTCTTGGGCCCTTGAGCAAGGCCCTTAACCCTCTATGCTCCGGGGGTCCCTTACGAGGGAAATATCAAGGTCCGTGACGTCGGAGTGACGTGGGGCCGCCTTCCCGTGGGCTCACCACCTGCAGGAGGGACCGTAAGGGACGGTGCTGTGAGGATTGGGCAGCAGTCGAAGGCGGGGGCCTGCTTAGACTGCTGCCCCCGCGACCCGAATTACGGATAAGCGGGAGAAAATGGATGAATGAATGAATGAATATATATATATATATATAATTTTTTTTTTTTTTTTTTTTTTTTTAAACATTTTTTTTTTTTATTCCGGTGCATTTTACGATCACTTTATAAGATGTCGTATTGCTCTTATATTCTTCAAGTAACACTTCCGAAGCTCTTTATTTCGAATGTATAACGCATTTACTAGTGTTCAATAATATTGTAAGCTATAAAGGTTCCTCTGTAATCTATATTCTATGGCGGTTTCCTCCTCCTATTTCCCCTTTTTTTTTTTTTTTTTTTTTTTCCTTTAATAAAAATGTTGGACTAAATGTTTTTTTTTTTTTTTTATATATCCACAGGCAAAAGGGATATTTTTTATAACTTAAAACTGATTAAAAGTGGCTTGGTTTGTAGAGTGCATTAATTGATTTATTATTGTTTATCGTTTTTAGTGTGTAAAGAACCATTCATGAGCAAAAACAGTATTTTCTCCCCCTCCAGGGGGCAGCATTGTGCCGTTTGTATCCAATTCTAATGGCCAGGATGAAAATGTAATATTTATTAGGAACAAGTGTACTCCAGCTCATTTATGCAGTTGTCCAGTCAGTCACTTTGGCAGCAGCACAGTCCATAAAATCTTACAGATACATGGATGAGAGCTTCATGTTCACTTCAAACATCACATTGGAAAAGGGTGATCTCTCTATGGTGGCTTTTTGGCACCACATGGGCTGGTATGAGTTTTTCAGAGACTGCTGAACCCCTGACATTTACGCACGGGAGAATGGGTTGAGCGGCCATGCAGGATAAAGTGACTTGTGTAATTACTGTTTACAACCGTGGTGAACAGAGTAGTGTTTTACAAAGCACAAGTCCATCTGGACTGTGGAACTGGACACATAAAGGTGATATTTAAATAAGGTTTAATTACACTGTATTTATTAGCCTTCGATTCAGGGCTGACAGGAGTTAATCCCAAGTTTTGCCAAAAGTTTTAGGACACTTGGCTTTTTCAGCCATATGTGGTTCTTTTCCCAAACTGTTAACACCAAATTAGAGACCCACAATTGTATCAGACGTCTACGAAAGCAGTAGCATGACATTATCCCTTCATTTGAACTAGAAGACCTAAAACCTGTTCCAGCATGACAATGCTTCTGTGCACAAAGCCAGCTCCTTGAAGATCTCTTGAAATTGAGCTCCAAACCTATTGAGTGGAATGTGAACACTGACTGGACCCCAGGCCCCCTCACCTCACCTACATCAATACCTGACTTTACTAACACCTTCTGTCTGAATGAGCAAAAAGAAATACAAAAAAATAATCTAGTGGAACATCTTCCAAGAAGAGTGGAGTTTTTATAAAACTAAATAAGGACTCAATGTGGAATGAGATGTTCAAAAAGAAGCAAAAGTTTGTGTCTCTGCAGGTTTCTTCTCAATTCACATTTTATGCAGCCATTATTTATAAAACCTTTTTCTTCTTTTCATTAAAATGCAGCTTACCCGTGATATATTTTATTAGAGTATCAGCAGAGGTGGACAAAGTATACAAACCATGTACTTGATTAAAATGGAGATGCGCTCTGTTAAATATTATTCCAGTAAAAGTGTCCGTTTAAACTCTCACTTGAGTAAAAGTACAAAACGTTTTTTTGTACTTCAAATGTACTTCAATATCCAAAGTACTATGGTTTATTATGGCTATATTGTTCCTATTATACATTATATTTGCTTAATCAACTCAGTTTATGAGAAAAAAAACTCGTGACTCTCAGCACACTGATTTATTCAAATCAGTAAGTGCATTTCTCAAAACAATGTGTACAATCAGCACAACACAATGGATTTCTTGCAAAAGTCTGTACTTTTTTCAAAATCCTCAGTTCATCTTTCAAAAGTAATTTGTGTCAATGAACATCTCATTACCATCAGAATGAAAAGTCATTGTTCACAAACAAAATCATCAAAATGTTTATTCATGTTATCAGTATGATGCTGCACAGTTTCAGTATTTCTTGATATAAACTATGGTTTGGATCACAGAGACTGAAAATGCACAACATTTGGCTTCCGTCTGTTTGGCATCTATGAATTTCAGCAGCACAAATTCATTTATTTGATTGAATATTTAATTTATATTGATTGCAAAACTCAGGATACTCGGTATCCGTTGAACATTATGGGAATGGTTTGCTTCCTACCTGGAAGGTTGCTCATACCAGGTAACATGGAATGGTCCACATTGCCCCACACAGACTCCTGCCCCTGCCCCACAATGTCCCCTGGTGGTCTAGTGGTTAGGATGCGGCGCTCTCAGCGATGCGGCCCGGGTTCGATCCCCGGTCAGGGAACCAACCCCAGCCACTCTTAGTGCAGGTCCCAAGCCTGGATAAATGGGGAGGGTTGCGTTAGGAAGGGCATCCAGCGTAAAAACATGTGCCAAATCAAACATGCGGATGAGCCGCTGATGGAAGAAGCCGAAAGAAAGTTTACTGTACTGTACAAGCATTCGGGCCGCCATATCCAGAGTGTGCAACAGTTTCTTCCCTCAAGCCATCAGGCTTCTCAACAAAGAACTGAACACACACAACTGTGTGACTGCTCTGTACAACCCGGACTCAACACACACTCACTTCTCACACCCATGACTTCAGCACCACTCATATTACATCACTTAATTACCATAAACTGTTTACATGCTGTTTTTTGCACATCTCTTCTGGATTGCTGCCATTTGCTCTTTTGCACAACATTTTGTTTACATTTTTGCTACTGTTCACTTTGTCTCGCTACAACAGGTTTACTGGCAGAGCCGTTTTGTTTATTGTCTTGCACGGTCTTGTGTTGTCTTTGCACTTTTTGCACCAGGTTGCACACATGCACTTTATGTACACTTAATAATCCTTGGCTCTGTGTTTTTCTGTTTCTGTGATTGTTATTTTATGTTGTTTTATGTAGCACCAGGGTTTTGGAGAAACGTTGTTTTTATTACACTGTGTACTGCGTCAGCTATATATGGTGGAAATGACAATAAAAGCTTCTTGAGTTGAATTGTTAATTTGTTTCTTAGTTGTTGATCCATTATCAGAATGTATAACTCTGTGTTTTTCTCTGTCTGTATTCACTCTCCAACTGAAGGTTCACGAGATTCACCTTTGACCCGTTTTAGAGAACGAGTTGATTATCGGTTGATCTGATGTCGTTCACTCGCCTTCATTAGTGACATTCAAGATTCATCTGCACAATTCATCAATTCAACACATTTACAAATAAAAGTTGAATAGAAATTTTAGATGACAGATGATGACAACTGGTTTAACCATTTTACATTCAATGACTTATACAATGAACTGATGCTTTTGGGGGTTAAAACCATTCAGGTGAAACCAGTATAATATATTGTGTTCAACATGAACATAAACAACTGAATGTAGGACACAGCAGACACTTGTATACAATTGATCAAATGAATGTACAAAAGCGTTCGCAATTTGACCAAAGCAACAAGAAATTGGTTTTATGATGTGCACAAGTGACTAAATGACGTGGAGGTTGAACACGTAGTACAGAACAGAGCACGCGATTGGTGGCGTGCTGCGTTTGATTGATCGGTTTTTATCCGCTCATAAATAAAAAAAAAGAACTTCTTTCACAAAATGTAGTTGTGTAAATATTAAGATTAACTTCACTTCATTTCAAAGTCTAAAGTAAAAGTCTCCCCAAATGGAAATACTACAGTAAAGTACACATTGTATGCAAAAAAAAAAAAAGGTAGAAAAAATTACATTATTATTTTCTACAAAGGTAGAAAAAAAATTACATTTAGTTCCTTACAGTCCAACACTGAGTATAAGCATATACAATAAATGCATATACAGCGCTTGGTTTTCAAGGAGAACATCTACACCTACATCTACTGTTTGGAACCCTCACCAGGCCTAGATCAATGAATTACAGTTTTATCATTTGAAATGACAAATCCTCAAAACTCCCCCCTTCTTACAATAAAATCCTTTAGTAGTATTCTTCATTGCATTGCTCGGTTTGCATGGTCTTTCACAAGCTTTACACATTTTCTAAATCTGTTGCCATTTAATTTCTAATCCAATCTCTTTGAAAAACTTCGGAAAAATGACCTCACATAGCTTAATGTCTGTGCATTACAGAGAGCTACTAGTAAAAATCCATATGGAGACTTTAAACCGACGCTGAAGCTCAGAGCAGAATGCCATAAATCATTTTGATAGTGTGACCTCTGCAGTTTCCAGTCGAATAAACAGAAATGTACACGTAATATTTGGCAGTTTTGGGATCTCAGCTCTGCAGGTTTTCATTTTGTCAATTCGACGTGGCATTTAATAAAAGAACTATTAGAACTACATCTAAATACATTGTTTTAACAATAATGTTCATATTCAATGTAATATTTCAGTCTGACTTACATTTAAAGATGATTTATAGAGCTTTTTTTTTTTTTTTTTTTTACATTTGACATTACTTCCCATTTTCCGGCAAACAAGGATAACAAGAACGATATACCAGTTGCACACGTAAACTCTCCGATCGTATGTCACAGTTCTTGACTATAGTACAGGGTTCCTTTAAAAGACAAAAGTCTTCAGTGACGTGACTGGATTAGACATTAAACCGTGTCTACTGACCAATTAATTTGACCTTTCCAGCTCATAGTGAGTACTTCTGAGAAATGTTTAACAACGAATGGCTTACGTCATCACCAATGACTCAGGATTAAAAAAAAATAAATAAATAAATAAAAAAAAGAGGGGGGAGGAGGACCACAAACCAAAACTGAGGAAAATGTTGGAAGGTCTGTTAAGACACTACATGTCTGATGAATGTATGCCTCAGTGGTTCCACTTGATCTGCTAACCTGATTTGAGGTCCAGATCCTGATTAAATCTTTTTAAACACAAGAATAATTTTACACAGCAAGAAAAAACCTCAGTGACTTTAGAAAGCCTTCAGGCTGGAGTTTAGTGTTTCTGAGAAACCAAATACTACATTTCAGGACCTTGGTGTAATCATAAATGCGAATAGATTTAATAGAGGAATATGATATTCGATAACCCTACATGACTAGATTAGATTGTGACAAATCTTGTTGGTTGTACTGTTGACTAAGTAAAACTCGAACATTGGAATTGCAAGCGAGGTTGACTTTTCTAACAACAACAAAAATGTAGGGCAGCCTGCATCCCTTCGTCATCAGAGAACGCCATGGTGCTGGAGGATCTCAGACAGCGTGGTGCAGTGCGAGGTGTGATGAGGTCTCTGAGGTAAGATGGTGCTGATCCATTTTTGGCCTTGTAGGCAAGCATCAGTGTTTTGAATCTGATATGTGCAGCTACTGGAAGCCAGTGAAGGGAGCGCAGCAGTGGGGTGTTGTGGCAGATTCATGCAGCTGTTCCATGTTACCTGGTATGAGCGACCTTCCCGGTAAGAAGCAAACCATTTCCATGCTGCTCCACACATACCGAGGCTCCTGAGGGTAGACTAGAGAGTCTTGTGGTTGACTGTCGAATGCTGCTGAAAGGTCAAGGAGGATAAGTATAGATGACAGCTTGGCTGATCGAGCAGTTTCTCAGAAACAGCCAAAAGAGCCGTCTCTGTGGAATGTGCTGCTTTGAATCCAGACTGGTTTGTATCATGGAGGTTGTTTTGTGAGAGATAGACAGACAGATGGTTAAAAACTGTGCGTTCTAGAGATTTAGAAAGAAAGGAGAGAATCGAGACCGATCTGTAGTTGTTGATGTCTGATGGATCCAGAGCAGGTTTCTTCAAGATGGAAATGACACTTGCTTGCTTTAAGGTAGTTGGCACATGGCCAGATGTTAAGGACCCATTGATTATTGTGGAGATGAAGGGCAGGAGTTCATGTGAGATGGTCTGAAGCATAGTTGAAGTGATTGGAAATTTCAGAACCACATCATTTGTTAAGTAGTACAAAATCATATAATTGTAAGTCGCTTATGATAAAACGGCACAAACATAACAGTTTCCACATTTGTCAAATTTTACACACTAAATGGTGAAAGTTCATTTTATGGGGTCCCAAACATTTAAAATAGACTGTACACACAACCTCAATCAATTGGAGAATAAGAAACAAAGGATACATGCTGAATTCAAAACATTGTACAAAAAGCTTCCATTACAACAGAACAATTCTAGTACTCCTCATCTACGTCTTCAGCTGAATCTACTAATCCTTCTCCAGGGCAGCCATGTCTTCTCTGTCCTCGGAGAACTCGCCTTCTTCCATTCCTTTCCCAACATACCAGTGAACAAATGCCCGCTTGGCGTACATCAGGTCAAACTTGTGGTCCAAGCGACTCCAGGCTTCGGCAATTGCCGTAGTGTTACTCAGCATGCATACAGCCCTCTGGACCTTGGCCAGATCTCCACCAGGTACTACAGTGGGTGGCTGGTAGTTTATACCCACCTTAAAGCCGGTGGGACACCAGTCCACAAACTGAATCGAGCGACGGGTCTTGATGCTGGCTCGTTGTCCACCATGAAGGAACAATCAGAGTGCTCGAGGGTGGTGTGAGTGGTTAAGATCGAATTGTAGGGCTCTACCACTGCAGTGGAAACCTGGGGAGCAGGGTAGACCGAGAATTTGGATTTTTTTGCTATAGTCGACAGATAGGCGCTCCATCAAAAGAGACGTGAAACCAGATCCAGTGCCACCACCAAAGCTGTGGAAGATCAGCAAACTTTGCAGACTTGTACACTGGTCAGCCTACAGAGGATAAAAAGATTATAAGGGAACCTGGCCTGAGAGGTCACATGGTATCAAGGGCAAACATAAAAAAAATGGCTGCCAAGTAGTCATTTCAAGCAAACAGGAGTCACTCAGAATCCCATTATTTAGTAGGATCTTGGTTTCCAATCAACTACAGTATCAAGTGTGCTTATTACTAGGCTGGAATAAAGCAGCATTGACAATTACAGTTTTTCAGTTGCTTTGGAGCATTTCTCAAATGAATCGGAATATTTGCAAACCAGTAAGTGCATTTCTCGAAACAATTTGTACAAACAGCACAGCCCAATGGATTACATGCAAGAAGATGTGCTGGATGACTGGGCAACTACTGCAGAAGTGATGAGGGAGACTGCTAGAAAGAGACAGGAAGACAAAGAGACGTGGTGGTGGTGGAATAAGAAAATACAGGAAAGCTCAAGGAGAAAGAGGTTGGTGAAATAGAATTGGGATCTGCAGAGATGAAAAAAGTAGGCAGGAGTACAAGAAGATGCGGCAGCAGGTGAAGAGGGATGTTAAGTCAAGTCAAGGTTATTTCTATTGCGCTTTTCACAACAGACATTGTCTCAAAACAGATAGTTAATAGTTAAGGAGAGTGATGTGTATTTATTCCTGATGAGCAGCCATGGTGACTGTGGCAAGGAAAAACTCCCTTAGATGTTATGAGGAAGAAACCTTGAGAGGAACCAGACTCAAAGGGGAACCCATCCTCATTCGGGTGACATCAAGAGTGTGATTTATAGTCTTATAAACCATACAGAACACTGGAGAGTGAGAACCAACATGAGCACTGGAATGTTAGATTATAAGTAATGTTCTTTCTACAGTCTTTTACAGTCATTTGAGATTATGGAACCAGGAGCTACTGAGCAACTCATAAAATAGGATGTGGCAAAAGCAAAGGAAAAGGCATATTAGGAGCTGTATGAGAAGTTGGACAACAAGGAAGGAGAAGAGAGAGAAACTGAGCAGGGAAGGATTTGCTGCAAGTTAGGGCAATAAAGGATGTAGATGGAAATTTGTTGAGAAGGTGGAGGGAGTATTTTAAACAGCTGATGAATGAGGAAAATGAGAGGTAGGACTGCATCAAGGATTCTCCGTGGACTATAATGTTAGCAAATGATAGTGATTTGTGGTGAGAGTAAAGAGCAGGTTGAGAAGAGCCTGGAGAGGTGGAGGTACGCGCCGGAGAGAAGGGGAATGAAAGTCAGTAAGAGTAAGACAGAGTACATGTGTGTGAATGAGAGGGAGGGCAGTGGAGTGGTGCGGTTGCAGGGAGAAGAGGTGGAGAAGGTGGAGGAGTTCAGGTACCTGGGGTCAACAGTGCAAAGTAATGGAGAGTGTGTTAGAGAAGTGAAGAAAAGAGTGCAGGCAGGGTGGAGTGGGTGGAGAAGAGTGATAGCAGGAGTGATTTGTGATAGAAGAGTATCTGTGAGAGTGAAAGGGAAAGTTTATAGGACTGTGGTGAGACCTGTGATGTTGTATGGTTTAGAGACAGTGGCATTGAGTAGAAGGCAGGAGATGGAGCTGGAGGTAGCAGAGCTGAAGATGTTGAGGTTTTCGTTGGGAGTGACGAGGATGGACAGGATTAGAAATTACTTTATTAGAGGGACAGCGCATGTTGGACGTTTTGGAGACAAGGTGAGGGAGGCGAGATTGAGATGGTGCAGAGAAGGGACATAGGATAGATTGGTAGAAGAATGCTGAGGATGGAGCCACCAGGAAGGAGGAAAAAAGGAAGACCAGGGAGGAGGTTTATGGATGTGGTGAGGGAAGACATGCAGGTAGTTGGTTTGAAAGAGGCAGATGTAGAGGACAGGGGGTAGGATCCGCTGTGGCGACCCCTAATGGGAACAGACAAATGAAGATCATTGGTTGATCTAAAAGAAAAGTTTTATAGAAATTTAAGCCCAACAGATTATGATAACTGGTTTAGCATTAAATGAACTGATGCCTAGATGTTTAGGGGGTTAAGACTATTCAGGTGAGAACTAGTATATTTTGATCAACATAAGCAATTGATAAAGTGGGAGGCAGTGACAACTGTACACAATCAATTAAATAAATGTACCAAAGCATTCGCAGTTTGTTCAAAACAAGAAAATGCTTTTATGTAGTTTTATGCAGGCACAAGTGACGACATGATGTGGAGGTTGAATACGTAGTTTTGAGAATTTCATTTTTGATCTGAGAAATGCTCCAAAGCAACTGAAACAAACAAATCCTAAAATAGAGCTACAACACCCTCCCCCACACACACACACACACACAACTTAACAATTACGCACTACTACGCATCTACCTTCAACTGATATCTAAAACAAGTTTTAGCTTTGGTACTATTTGAATATGTGTGACAGACATAGAAGAACAATGAAGGTAGGGTATGATCTTTTCCTCACATTAATAAAGCATTATTATTAAATCAAAACTCACCATTTCTCGCATGCGGTCAAGAACAGAGTCTACAAATCTCCTTGCTAATGATGTAATGGCCCCGGGCATAGTTATTCTCTTTACCACTGATTAGCTGCTCTGGGTGGTAAAGTTGAAGATATTGTCCATTCCTGATCTCATCTAGAAGCGAGCAGTCACAATAATCCATCAGTTACAAAACTGGCTGCAACAGTCGAGTATAAAGACCCAGAAATATTGGACACGGATTTTGATTTCTCACAGAAACATCATAAAATCAAACTGGTTTACTGAAAATGGCTCACGGTGCATTCAACAAAAACATTTCATCAAGATTTCATTTACTTACAACTGCTGGCTCCAGGTCAATAAAAACAGCTCGTGGAACGTATTTTCCAGCTCCATTCTTATTAACGTGCCAAAAGTATAATCAGCCGAATTGGTGCTGCCAGAAATGATCATACCTTCAGTACTGTCTGGATGCCATGCTCCAGACAGTACAACTCCCAGCAGGAATTTCCCATCTGGACTCCTGCTTGACCAATGTGCACTGAGATACACTCCCTCTGTAGATACAGGACATTTAGTCAAACATCTGAGAACATTTATACTTGGATTATGGGTAGGTTTTTTTTTTATTTTTATATATAATAATTATTGAAGCATAAGATTACCATTTTATTCAATGCCAAAGTGAAAAATCAAAACAGAAAGAAGCTACTTTGAGCTACAAAGTGACAAAACAGTAAATAAAGGCTTTCTAAAACTATACAGACACACACCTGAGAATTAGTGCTTCTCCTTCTAACACTCAACCACCTGAGCTGAACTCACAGGTGACTTCAATCTTAGGGGTGAGGTCTTTTAATTAAGACCGGATGTAAGTGCATAGGAATTCTCCTCCCTACAGCAAAATCCAAACTACTTTTACAGTTTTTCCTCAGTTGCTTTGGAGCAGATCAGAAATGAAATTCTCTAAACTACTTATTCAACCTCCACATCCTGTCGTCACTTGTGCACATCATAATAGCAATTTTGTATTGCTGTGAATGAATTGCAAATGCTTTGGTAAATTAATTGAATCGAATTGTGTACAAGAATAGTTTTAACCCCCAAAGCAACTCTACCTCAGTTTATTGCATAAGTCATTTAATGTAAAATGGTTAAACCAGTTATCATGTCAAGCTTATAATTTTTTCTTTTTTTTTTGTTTGTAAGTGTGACTTGAATTGATGAACTGTGCAGATGAATCTTGATCGCCACTAATGAAGGCGAGTTTACAGCATCAGACCCACCAATGATCAACCAGTTCTCTAAAATAGGGCAAAGGTGAATCTCGTGAACCTTCAAGTGGTAACAGAGCGATGGCTATTCTGATGGCTATTAGATGCTCATTGACATGAATACTTACTTTTGAGAGATGAATTTACAGGCTTTTGCAAGGAATCCATCGTAATAATTGTTTTGAGAAATGCATTTACTGGTTTGCAAATATTAAGGATGATTTAAGAAATGCTCCAAAGCAACTGAGAAAATCTGTAACACAGCTTTCAATATGATATGACCTATGCAGTGCCCTATATGTACAACAGGAAACAGTTTGGGATTCATCTTCAGATAGGATGTTGAAATACATAGAATATTTCTAAGAGTTACAGCTATTCCACATTAAACGTTCACTTCAGAAAATTATGAGGAGCAGAATCTGTTAAAGACAAACAGGAAGATGTCGATGAGGAGTACTAGACTTACTTGTTTGTAATAGATGCTTTTTGTACAATGTTGAATAAATACAAATCAGAATGTTAATTAGTTCCTGATTATTCATCAGTTAACTGACTTGCATATTTGAAATGGACGGTACCCCCAAATTAAACTTACCTTATTTCTCCTCTAAATAAAGCGTTTTAAATAGCTAATAGATGTTTAATGGTCCGAACCAAGTATCTGAGAGGTTGGGAAGTTACTATAGGTCATAGAAATAAATCTAGACTCATTGTTTTTCCTTGTACATATCAAACACACCAATGCATTCAAATTATAGCTGCTTCTTAGACATCTGAAAAGGAATATAAAACATTTATGGCATTTGGCAGATGCTCTTATTCAGAGCAACTTACAACTGAGCAGTTGAGGGTTTAGGGGTCTTGCTCAATGGCCCAGCCTGACAGATTTGTGGTGCTGGGATTTAAACTTGTAACTTTCTGATCCAGAGTTAAACGCCTTAATACACTGAGCTACTGTACAACCTCTCCTGAACAGCACCTAGCAGATATGTTTGGAGAAGGGGTAGCTCAGTGGTTAAGATGTTGGACTTTTGATCAGAAAGCCATATCTGACCACCACTGAGCTAAAACTGCTAGGCCCTTGAGCAAGGCCTTTAACCCTTAACTGCTTAGTTATATGAATAGGATAATTGAAAATCACTCTGGATAAAGTGTGTCTTCCAAATGCTGTAAATTGGTACAACCAAACTTTAGTCAGAAAAAAAACAAAACAAAAAAAAAAACACCAGAACCTGGATTCTACACAGACTAGCGAGAAGTTAAATGGAAACATGCGACCATCATGCTGTCGGAGTGCAATTCTTTATTTCGCTGGCCTGGTTTGTATCCATTTCTCTGTGGAAAAAAATTAAATAAATACAATTCAGACTGACTACTTTTCACACTAATTGTTAAAATTGTTTCCTGATGCCTTTTATTTTCTCAGGATAACTATACAATCGACAATAGCTAAATGAGGATGTAAATTAAGTCATACCATGGCATTGGCAATTTAGAACAGCTCATAATTCAGTGATTTGTAGAATGTTAGCCAAAGTATATCAAAGCCAGTGTCAGGAATTGTAGCCCCAAATAAAAATACCCTATTGCAGCTCCTTTCATCATCCATCTTTTTTTAATCACAGTTGTCATACTGGGTGTGATGTCATCTAGATTAGCATTTATAAACTAAATAAATATAAGTGTTTATTGTTTAAAGTTTATATTGTGGTTCATCTTGGCTCTTCATGGTTGTACACTGGTTCTTTAGTGAGGGGCATAAAGGTTGGTTTCATATTCATGAGTTGTTAACCCAAGTGGGCCATTTTGATTGATCAAAGCTTAACCATCATTTTCACATCTTTCAAAGCAACATGAGTATATCCTTTACATTTTGAATATACACTACCTCAATCATCTGAATTAAGTCAAGTACACAAAGCTACATGCTGATTTTTATTTATTCAACATTGTACGAAAAACATTCATTACAACAGAACAATTCTAGTACTCCTCATCTACATCACCATCTTCAGCTGAATCTGCGCCGACCTCTTCATAATCCTTCTCCAAAGCAGCCATGTCTTCTCTGGCCTCGGAGAACTCGCCTTCTTCCATTCCCTCCCCAACATACCAGTGAACAAATGCCCGCTTGGCGTACATCAGGTCAAACTTGTGGTCCAAGCGACTCCAGGCTTCGGCAATTGCCGTAGTGTTACTCAGCATGCATACAGCCCTCTGGACCTTGGCCAGATCTCCACCAGGTACTACAGTGGGGGGCTGGTAGTTGATTCCCACCTTAAAGCCGGTGGGACACCAGTCCACAAACTGGATCGAGCGACGGGTCTTGATGCTGGCGATAGCAGCATTGACATCTTTAGGTACCACGTCTCCACGATAGAGCAAGCAACAGGCCATGTATTTGCCCCGACGAGGGTCACATTTCACCATCTGGTTGGCTGGCTCGAAGCAAGCGTTCGAGATCTCAGCCACAGACAGCTGCTCATGATAGGCTTTCTCAGCAGATATAATCGGGGCGTAGGTAACCAATGGGAAATGGATACGAGGATACGGAACCAAATTGGTCTGGAACTCAGTGAGATCTACATTTAGAGCGCCATCAAATCGTAAAGAAGCAGTGATTGAAGAAACAATCTGTGCAATCAGTCTGTTCAGGTTGTTGTAGGACGGACGGTCTATATCCAGATTGCGCTTGCAAATGTCAAAGATGGCCTCGTTGTCCACCATGAAGGAGCAATCAGAGTGCTCGAGGGTGGTGTGAGTGGTTAAGATCGAATTGTAGGGCTCTACCACTGCAGTGGAAACCTGGGGAGCAGGGTAGACCGAGAACTCCAGCTTGGATTTTTTGCCGTAGTCGACAGATAGGCGCTCCATCAACAGAGACGTGAAACCAGATCCAGTGCCACCACCAAAGCTATGGAAGATCAGGAATCCTTGCAGACCTGTACACTGGTCAGCCTACAGAGGATAAAAACAATAAGGGAATCTGGCCTGAGAGGTCACATGGTATCAAAGAAAAGAAATACAGGGAGTTGCACAAGAAAAGAACAGTGAAAACTAAAATCACAATGGTGCACTTCTGCTTTCAAGAAAATTAAAGGTCATGCATAGGGTTCAAAATTCCAGGAATTTAAGACTGAACTTTTCATGGGAATTAAGGGGTATTTAGTTGAAGTTTAGTTTATTTCTCATTTGCACAGTTACAGCATTTAGCAGACTCCTTTGTTAAGAGCGACATACAAAAGTGCACACAGGGTTATTGAAGCCACACCCCCTACATGCACTGTGAAGTCCTCCATAAAAATTTCTTGAATCCTGCACACTAAATCAAAAAAAAAAAAAAAAAAAAAAAAAAAAAAAAAAAAGTCCATCTTGGTGAATATTTACACAAATTTATGTGAAAAACTGTGCTGTAAGCTATTGTGCAACAAAATTATACCAACAATTAAAGCCATCAAAATTTATTTGCATTGGTTTGCATGCAGGTCAGTTTAGGACCAAACAAACGGTCATTAAAATTTTCCCAAATCACTAATCAATTTCCATAAATTGCCAATAATACATGGCAAGTCTCCAACTTGGACTATTTCCCAAATTCCCCAGATGAAGTTCCCATGGAAAGTTTTCAGATATCTTCCACCACTTTGCAACCATAGTTGTGCATGGCCACATTCAAGCAAACAACCTTCTGTAATACTCACCATTTTCCTCATGCGGTCAAGAACAGAGTCTACAATCTCCTTGCCAATGGTGTAGTGGCCCCGGGCGTAGTTATTCGCTGCATCCTCTTTACCACTGATTAGCTGTTCTGGGTGGTAAAGCTGACGATATTGTCCATTCCGGATCTCATCTGGAAGCGAGCAATTAAAACAACGCATTAACAAAAGCCAAACATTCCTTGTTTATAGGACATCATGGTACCACAGAATAAAATGATCATTTATGGAGACATTTTACCTACAACTGTTGGTTCCAAATCAATAAAAACCGCTCGTGGAACGTATTTTCCAGCACCGGTGTCACTGAAGAAAGTACCAAAAGACGAATCAGCCAAGCTTGTGCTGCCAGAAGTGATCATCCCATCAGGCTGGATGCCATGCTCCAGACAATACAACTCCCAGCAGGAATTTCCCATCTGGACTCCTGCTTGACCAATGTGCACTGAGATACACTCCCTCTGTAGATACAATACATTACACACCAGTCAAATCAGAGTCCTGATCAATATGTAAAAATTAAGTGCATTTGTAATAGAGTTTGTAAGATTACCATTTTAAACAAAAGAGTAAACTATATATTATCCACAAGATCCTTCTTTGAACTGCAAAGTAAAAAAAAAAAATCCACAATAAATACAAAAGAAAGCAATAAAGCTGACTCTTTATAGTGGCACAGCAGCAAACTAGCTACTTACCCTAACAATCCTGCCCCCATAACCACCTGAGCTGAACATTATAACAGGTGTCTGCAATCTTAGGGGGCGTGGTCTTTCAATTAAGACCGGAAGTAACGCGGACACCCGATAAACTCTCTTGACACGACTCTTGATTTAATTAAGTTCAAAAGCCTTCGGTTTTATAATCTATATAATTAACAACATTAAAGCCGTTTAGTATTCGGTCGCAGATTGCCAAGCGTATACGTCACTAGGGTAAAAGAATTAAATGACGTAAACATTCGGACACGCCCACTGAAAAACCGTGTAACAAACCGGTGATTGGAAGATCAGATCACTTTATTGCGTTGGATCATGGAATCTCGATCCACGGAATAAAATTAGTTTTTTAATAAGCAGATTCCAGAAAAACACATCTAATTATCTAATTCTGCAAAATTTTCTTTGTATTCTGTATCAATGTATCTGAAATAAGGAGAAATTTCTTGGGGTTGATTAGGACATGATTGAGTCATTATTTAGACTCGGACCAGAAGACTCAGGAGGTGAGTTGAACATTTCTGCTTACTGTTCAAAGCCTTTTGGGGTGTCTCAAGGTGTAATTATGGGCCCTACCAAGCTTACATTTTATTTGCGATTGTTGTAAATGCATGATTGCACATGCCACATCCATGCATGATGATAACTAGAATCAAAAATGTCTTCGAAAGTGCAATACGTATCAGGATCAGTAAGAGCTTTATTGGCAAGTATGTTTGCACTTACATTTGTTTTAGTGAAAAAAGCTACGAGTTGCACATTTTTATAAAACACTTGCAAAGGAAAAATATGCAAATAAATAAATAGAAAAGTGGTGTTGCATGTATTTTCATTTTTAGTGCACAATTGGAAGAGCATTTAAGTGTTCATGAGGTAGATTGTATCACGTTCACTCTACAGCACAGTGAAATTCTTTCTTCGCACATCCCGGCGATGTTAAGAATCTGGGGACAGAGTGCAGGGGCAGCCATGATACAGTGCCACTTTAACACAGAGGGTTAATTGCCCAAGAGTGGCAGATTGGCAATACTCGGGCTTGAACCCTCGACCTTGCAATCAGTAACCCAGAGCCGTAACCACTGACCTATCACTTCCCTATAGTCCATTTTTCATTTCCTTATTTGTACTAACAACCCGCTAAATATGTAGGTCATGAAAATAACCTGGGGGAGTGGTGGTTCCAGCGGTTAAGGCGCTGGGTTGCCGATCGGAAGGTCGGGGGTTCAAGCCCCGGTATCGCCAAGCTGCCACTCTTGGGCCCTTGAGCAAGGCCCTTAACCCTCTATGCTCCGGGGGTCCCTTACGAGGGAAATATCAAGGTCCGTGACGTCGGAGTGACGTGGGGCCGCCTTCCCGTGGGCTCACCACCTGCAGGAGGGACCGTAAGGGACGGTGCTGTGAGGATTGGGCAGCAGTCGAAGGCGGGGGCCTGCTTAGACTGCTGCCCCCGCGACCCGAATTACGGATAAGCGGGAGAAAATGAATGATGAATGAATGAAAATAACCTGGCCATAACCTCAGGGAAAAAAGTTTTATGATTTTATGATTTTGATCAATATTCTAATCTACGGACCATCATTCTGTAGGTTCTAGGTGATGGAGGTACATGAACAGAATGTGTAAGTGGGTCTTGGTAATGGTTGGTGAATAAGGATGCTTAATAGCTTGCTTAATACACCTTTAAGATATATGGTCAATATAATGGTGTACTTTCTATATATGTAGTGTAATATGTAATTTTTGTAATTTACTAATCAAGGTTTTATTGACTGAAGACAAGTTTGCAACCAGTTAACAGATCAAATATTCACATACATTTGCTTGTGATCTCCCTGATTAGGGTTAGTTTTAAAGTAACCAGTAGTTTAATGTTTAATAGTTTGATTCCTAATTTAGTTACTTGGTGTTTGGTAAGGAAGGGCTACATTGCATCAGCAACACGGACTCAATGACAGACAAGTTGTTCATAAGAAGACGACTGATGGCGCCTGCATTCATAGCAACTAGTTTCTAACGAATTAATCATTTGATTGGTAATCATTAATATAATAATATAATGTGTTATGCAGTCAAGTCAAGTTTATTTCCATAGCGCTTTTCACAACGGACATTGTCTCGGAGCAGCTTTACAGAATTTAAGAGAAGAGAGAGTAAGAGAGTGTGTGTGTGTATGTATTGCAGTTGCAAGGAGTAGAGGTGGTGAAGGTCAACAGTGCAAAATAATAGAGAGTGTGTAAGAATTGAAGAAAAGAGTGCAGGCAGGGTGGAGTGGGTGGAGAAGAGTAGCAGGAGTGATTTGTGATCACAGAGGGATCTGCAAAAGTGAACGGGGATGTTTCAGTGGACAAAGTACCATGTACTTGAATACAAGTAGAGATGTGACTCCAGTAAAAGTGAAAGTGTCACTTTTAAATAAAAGTATTTGTTTTCAAATCTACTTAAGTATCCAAAGTACTATGATTTATTATGGCTATAATGTTCCTAATATCATCATTGCTTAATCAACTCAGTTTTTGTGAAAAGACCCCAATGTTACTCTCAGCACACCGATCTATTAATAGAATTATATTAATGAGTCAAACAATGATTGGTGTATATGAAAATGATCATGAGCCCAAGACCTTCTTTTCAACTACTTAAAAAAAAAAAAAATAAGGCCACAGTTAAGTCAGAAGTTTCTTTTATCATTTCATGATTTATCACCTCTCAAAATCTTCTGCTTGCTGTTGAACTGATGCTGAACTGTATGTCGGTGCTGAGTAGATACACCAAGCAGCAATCATAACAAATTCAAAATGTTTAAAAGTTCAAAATCATGCTTTGATTTTAATGGGGAGTGACGAGGATGGACACAAAAATGAGGTTATTAGAGGGACTGAGCCGGTAGGATGTTTTAGAGACAAGGTGAGAGACGGGATTGGGTATATTAGTAGAAGAATGCTGAGGATGTAGCTGCTGGTGGGAGGAAAAGATACAATACTACAGAAATGAAATTTGTATTTATTTTTGAGTAGTTAATGTGCAGTTTGTGTAGCAGTACAGATTTACTGTTCTCTAAAAATAACACAATACAGACATTATTGTCTAAATAACTGGCAACAAAAGTGAGTACACCCTCAGTGATGACAGCTGTACGTGGTGTAACTATGTAAATAAAACTTTCTTTCGGCTTCTCCCATCAGGGGTCGCCACAGTGGACCATCCGCATGTTCGATTTGGCACATGTTTTTACGCTGGATGCCCTTCCTAACGCAACCCTCCCCATTTATCTGGGCTTGTGACTGGCACTAAGGCTTGTGCAACCCGAATGCCTGGGGTTGGTTCCCTGACCGGGGTTCGAAATTGGGCCGCAGCGGTGAGAGCGAAGAAGAAAGAAGATCTATATCTTCTTTCAGCTTCTCCCATTAGGGGTCGCCACAGCGGATCATCCGTCTCCATACCCCCCTGTCCTCTACATCTGCCTCTTTCACACCAACATGCAGGTGCATGTCTTCCCTCACCACATCTATAAACCTCCTCCTTGGTCTTCCTTTTTTCCTTCTTTCTAGTGGCTCCATCCTCAGCATTCTCCTACTGATATACCCCATGTCCCCCCTCTGCACATGTACAAACCATCTCAATCTCACCTCCCTCACCTTGTCTCTAAAACATCCTACATGTGCTGTCCCTCTAATAAACTCATTTCTAATCCTGTCCATCCTCGTCACTCCCAACGAAAACCTCAACATCTTCAGCTCTGCTACCTCTAGCTCCACCTCCTGTCTTTTACTCAATGCCACTGTCTCTAAACCATACAACATCGCAGGTCTCACCACAGTCCTATAAAATTTTTTTAAACTGCATCTCTACTAAACATCTCCGTGCTTCTACTGGTATGTCATCTGGTCCTACGGATTTTCCACTGTTGATCCTCTTAATCGCTGCTCTCACTTCCTCCTTACTAATCCTATTAACTTCCTGCTTCACCATCTCCACATCATCCAACCTTCTCTCTCTCTTTTTCCTCGTTCATCAGCTGCTCCAAATTCTCCCTCCATCTTCTTAACACACTCTCCTCACTATTCAACACATTTCCATCTCCATCCTTTATTGCTCTAACTTGCAGCACATCCTTCCCAGCTCGGTCCCTCTGCCTGGCCAATCGCTACAAATCCTTTTTTCCTTCCTTAGTGTCCAACTTCTCATACAGCTCCTCATATCCCGCTTCACCTGCTGCCGCATCTCCTTGTACTCCTGCCTACTTTTCTCATCACTCTGTCGATGCCAATTCTGTTTCTCCAACCTCTTTCTCCTTATGCTGTCCCGCCCTTCCTCGTTCCACCACCACGTCTCTTTGTCTTCCTTTCTATTTCCAGATGTCACACCAAGTTCCTTTCTAGCTGTCTCCCTTATCACTTCTGCAGTAGTTCCCCAATCATAAAGCACGTCTTCACCACCACTGAGCCCCTGTCTGACCTCTTCCCTGAATCTTACACATCTTATTCTTCTTTCAGTCCTCACTCTCCTCCTCTTCTTCTTCACCTCCAAAACCATCCTACAGACCACCATCCGATGCTGTCTAGCTACACTGTCCCCTGCCAACACCTTACAGTCTCCAATCTCCTTCAGGTTGCATCTCCTACATAGAACATAGTCCACCTGTGTGCACCTTCCTCCACTCTTATACGTCACCCTATGGTCCTCCTTCTTCATAAAATAAGTATCACCACTGCCATTTCCATCCTTTTAGCAAAATCTACCACCATCTGCCCTTCCACATTCCTCTCCTTAAGACCATACCTACCCATCACCTCCTCATCACCTCTGTTCCCTTCACCAACATGCCCATTAAAGTCTGCCTCAATCACCAATTTTTCATTCCTATGTACACCTTCTACCACTTCACCTAACTCACTCCAGAATTTTTCCTTCTCCTCCATCTCACAGTCGACTTGTGGAGCATAAGCACTGATGACATTTATCATCACCCCTTCAACTTCCAGCTTCACGTTCATCACCCTATCAGAAACTCTCTTTACCTCCACTACACTCTTACTGTACTCTTCCTCCAGAATCACCCCTACACCATTTCTCTTTCCATCCACACCATGATAGAACAGTTTAAACCTCCACCTCCAATGCTCCTGGCCTTACTCCCATTCCACTTGGTTTCCTGAACACACAACATATCTACCTTTCTCCTCTCCATCATATCAGCTTTCTCTCTCCCTTTACCAGTCATAGTACCCAAAATTTAAGTACCAACCCAAACCTCCACTCTCCTCCACTTCTCCTTTTCCTGCTGTCTCTGTATTCGTCTTCCTCCTCTCCTTCTCCTCCTTCGGCCAACAGAAGCCGAATTTCCACCAGTATTCTTTTGGCTAACGATACCTGTGGCAGTCGTTGGTAACCCGGGCCTCGACCAATCCGGTATGAAATTCTTGATTTGATTTGGCACATGTTTTAAGCTGGATGCCCTTCATAATGCAACCTTTCCCGTTTATCCGGGCTTGGGAACGGCACCAAGAGTACACTGGCTTGTGCAACCCGAATGGCTGGGTTATAT
>JAAIIK010000068.1:5677273-5696673 GCA_014706435.1 Silurus glanis | reverse complement strand
TATATATATATATATATATATATATATATAATTTAACCTTGTGGTCAATGATGAAAGTTGAACATCTAGTTTTGTCTTTGAGACGATGTCCTGAACTGGCTTTGGTATTTACAGATAACAGTACAGTGAATATGCATGACTGCTTTTCATTGTAGCTGAGACTGGTTAAGCTTCTCTGATTCTGTAAATAGATTCCGACTCTATTTACAGGGGTAAGAGCGTGTGTGCTGTGAACAGTGTGTGTGTGTGTGTGTGTGTGTGTGTGTGTGTGAGAGAGAGAGAGAGAGAGAGAGAGAGAGAGAGAGAGAGAGAGAGAGAGAGAGAGAGAGAGAGAGGGGGTGTGCCGTGAGTGATGTGTGGAATGGGATGGGTCGCCTGGTTGGATTAGAAGTGGTGTGTTTGATGTGGTAAGTGGTGACCCATCACTTAATAGTTTCTACTCTTTTTAATATTTAAAATGCCCTAAATTGAGGATGCTCTGCATTGTGAAAGGTTCTATGCAGTGACTTTGCACTCTTCTGATGAATCCCGGTTGCATGTCATTGACAAGAAACCTATAAATGTAAATGTAATTTTTTTTTTGTATTTTTAATAGACTGGATGACTGGATGCAGTGGATGACTGCTACATTAAAAGTTCAATTCAATAAATTTTTGATTTGTATAGCACTTTTAACATTGTTCTGAAGTAGCTTTAGAGAAAATACAAATAGGTCACATGAGCTAGATTACATACAGCTGTGCAAGTGAGGGTTAAGGGCCTTGCTCAAGGGCCCAGCATGGGTATCTTGGTGGCACTGAGATTTGAACCCATGCTCTACCGATTAGAAGTCCAACATCTTATTGTTACCACTACCACCAGGTTCTCATCTGTTCCCTGATGGAGACGTGAATGCAAAACTTGACTGCATTACAGACCAAATCCATCTTCATGGTCCTCGAGTTTAACCCTCCACATTAACCTTGTGGATCTTTATGTGGAACCATCCTCAGCTGCCAGGACATAACACAGACATTAAGGGATCTTTGGGATATGAGACGGCCCACCACACCACCAACACACTTGAATTAATGTAGGAGTGTTGGGGGATGAAAGCATCCAAATATCCCAGTTCACCAAAACATCTATATCCATGATCCCTCCACATCACCAAAGACGTGATCTGTTTGTTCAAGTTCATTTGATGGTCAGTATAGAAGTTCCCAGGCGAATTGGTGCGTGGTCAATGGGATAACTGGCAAAAACTTTTTCTAAATTGTTCATCTCAAATGACCATGCATTGCTACTTAGTTAGAAAATGCCAGTCGGTTTTCTTCCCAGTTAAGTTAATTTCCGGCCAATTTCTTTGTCTCATAGAGTTTGGTAGTTTCTCTGGAAAAAGTTGAATTCTTAAGTATAAAAAAGGAGAAAGATTTCCATCTTCTCCAAATTATATTACTAGTGATATCACACAACCCAAAGTCAAAGAGGTTAGTACTAATTGCTGAAAGGATAAACCAGGGTTTACTTTAGCTAGAAAGGGAGAGAACATAAAACATTGGCTGGATTTTCCCGTAGGAGAGTGAGCATAGGGTTACCACACAACAGGTGCCCTTAACATTCCTCACATAGCCATGTATGGGATAATAGAGGACAGTAAAGAATGTAACACTCTCTTCTCTCAAGAATGACTCTGTCAAGCTGTATAACTCTGTGTGTGTGTGTGTGTGGTTTTGTGGCATCTTGCAGCTAGGCTTCAGCAGCAGATTCTTGAAGTACTGTGTTTTGATCTTGGGCTTCAGTGATGTTCTATCAGATTGAGATCTGGGGAGTCAATACCTTTCAACTTTTTGTTATTTTTCTCAAATAGATGATTTTGCAGTGCTACAGGGTGCATTTTCCATCTGAAGCAGATCATTGCCATTATGGAATTCTATTACCATGAAGGGGTGTAACTTGGTCTGCTACAAAATTTAGGTGGGTGGATGGTAAAAAACCATCCACAGAACATTGTGATGTACAGTACAGGGGTTAGGGCTCTCTTACCATTCTGTAGCTATGAGTCCAAACTTTAACAAAGTCCAAAGAGAAGAACATCTTTACTTCCTCCTCCCCACAGGCAAACAGGGAGGTGGAAGCTTAATGGTTTGGGGATGTTTAGAGACTTATTCCCGGAAGGTGAAAGGAATCCTGAACCGACATGGCTACCATTCCATACTTCACCATTACACCATGAAATTCCATCTACCATCTACAGCGACTTACTGGAACCGACTTCACCATACAACAAGACGATGAGCGGAAGCGTACGTTATGTTATTACATACGTTATGTTATGTTATGTACGTGAGTGTTATTTAGAGAGCAAACAGTCCTTTTGAGTCTTATTTATCATGAGGGACCTGCCCAGTTACTGCACCTAAATCCTATTGAACTGCTCTGGGATGAACTGGATTGCAAAATCAGAAAGAACCATCTCCAACTAGTGAACAATACATTTGCCAGCTATTTTAGTATTCCGCATTTCAGCTGAATGTTGGGGAAAAACAAACTGTCCAGATGAATTGAAAGTTTAAAGGCACACTTTTACTGGTGGCACATTTTGTGTAAAGTGTATTTCTATTTTACCTCAGGTGTATATATATTAGTGTGTGTATGTGTATACTGTATTCATTCATTATTCCAATATCAGCAGCCAGGTTATATAGTCGGACTAGCCCACTGTGTGCTGTTCCAGAGGGGTGCAGCTGGATAAGATGGGTTGCTATGCGGCCGCCATGTTGGAATATTCGATTCCTGGTGGATGGTAGGGGTGGAAGGAAGGAAGGAAGCAGTGATTCGGGAGAGCTGGAGAAGCGAACACAGGATTCCGCTTTTCGGTTCTATTGGAATTGAATCCCTGGTTTGGCATTTCTTTCATCCTTGACAGGACAACAGGGGAAGGAATAGCTGCTGGAGGTGGAGGAAAAGCAGGTGAGGAGAAAAGTATTTTGGGGAGAAACTCATGAGGTTCGGTTGATGGGTGAATTTTGAGGAGTCGCAGTTGCGGTATGGTTATTATTATGATTATTATTGGGTATTATTTAACATTGGGACACGGAGGAAGCCGAGGGAAAGGGTTTTTGAATAAACAATGATGAATTTGTTTGGTGCTTGTGTGATAATGTTGGGAGTTTGACTGGATATGTTGGCGGTGTGTTCGGAGTTTAATGGTAGTAAGGAATGATGGCTTGGTTGTGGAATAACCGTTACACTACATTTTGAATTGAACCAGGCGCGTGCTCGGTTATTCAGTGTAACGGTTGTTTTCAGACCTCGCGAGCGCAGTTGTGTTGCGTTCGGGTCTGGTAAAAGTTCTCGACGAGCTCTGCGTCCTTCAGCTGTTGGTTCCAGGGCTGTCTGCGTGAACACATGAGCCGGAAAGCCGTCTGCTTTCCCCCCCCTCGTGTCCTGAGTCGGTCCTGCACTCAGGCCCGCTTTATTTTTAGCCTTGAGCGCCCAAGGACTGGAGGTTTCTACTCCATCCAATCCTCCCTTTTCCCCTATATATATATATATATATATATATATACACAGTCATCTCCTACATGGATCTATCTACTGCCATCACGATTTCCTGAAAACTAGTCCCTAAATAGCTTCATCGGCCCCAACTGGTAAATATTCTCCATCATGAGATCCTCACCTACACTTTTACTCCATGCTTACACCTTTCTAAGAACAGTTTGTTCAGGCGTCCTGGTAGGGGAGGCTTCTGCGCATGCGCACGCCTCTTTCCCACCCATATCCATACCTCTTCCTGTGGATGTAGTCTGAAGTCGAAAGTCACGTGCTTTTGTTCAGAGTGTATACACATTGTTATTTATTTATTTATTATACATTTAAATGATATAATTATTATTTTTTTTTTTTAGCTAATCGAGTTTCACCTATTCTGTTGTGTTATGGGATTTTTTTTCGGTTCCAACTAATATCCAACTCCTTTCCTTTTCCATAAATATATTTAGTTAACATTCTGCTCATATTGGGTCATGGGATTCTTCACGGGTTCTCTTGTTTTCTCCATCCTCCTCCTCCTCCTTCTCAAAAAACCTCTAATACATATATTGTTTCATCAATATTATTTTTGTAAGTTTCACACACACTGATGCGATTCTTCCAGGTTTCATATACGTTTTTTTAATTTTCTTATTATTACTTTCAACTAATAGTTTGTCATGAGGTTCAAACACTTTGCTCATGTTGTGCCATGGGATTCTTCCAGGTTCTCTGGTTTCCTCCATCCTCTTCCTCTAATATGTATCTTGACTACTGTTACTATGTGACCATATGAATGAGTGACAAGTTGGAAAATGTTCAGCTTCGGAAAAAGAGAGAGAATCGTTTCTCTTCTTTGTGTTCTGCTACATCATCACGCCACCCTCTTGTTGATTGTTTGTAAAATTCCTCACTATAAACTGATTTCTCGGACTAATTCGAGATTACATCCACCTTTCCAAGCAAGATTTTTATATCAGAACATGATTTCTGAAGCTGAGGTCTTGATGAAAATTATTCAATAAGAAAAATTGCAAGTTTTTTTTTTTTTTTTTTTTTTTGCACAAAACAGCTGGACACATTACAGGAAACTGATAGTTGTAACCTGCTGATTAGAATATTAGTAATAATATGGATATCGACTTTCCTACTGGAGGCATGTTTTCCCTTAAAATGTAAAAAACTTGGCCTAAAGTTTTATCAGGAGCCGATAAAGACATACGAAACACAGGTGTGAATGGAGTGGATTATTCACGGTTTTCTAATCAAAACTCCTGGACAGTGGAGGTACCAGGATGGTTCCTGTTCTTACTCAGGGATTGGGTCAGTGTGCAGCCTGGGGAAAGAACTCATGTAGGGAATGCATGCTTCAGGTTGCAGTGATTATAAGAGGACAGGAAGAGGGTTGTGTTTACAACAGGAAACAAATGGTGTGTGTGTGTGTGGTACTACAGTAAAGTGGTGCACTTTACTCGGAATTGTTCGGCTCCCTCACCGCGTCCCTCGGGATGCTTCAGGAAGACGCCTTTTTCCTTTCAGCATCAGCGTGTAGACTCAGTGTGAGAGAGAACGAGACTAAAAGAGGGTGTGTCGAGTCAGATCTTCCTAAAACAGCCGAAGAAATTCACGTCATGTCCTGGGACGGTTTATCACAGGGCACGGCCGCACGTTATTTTTGAGTGAGCTAAAGCTTTCACACAAACATGTACACACTTCCTTGCTGGTGTAATATAAAAACCGTAGTGATTCACTCCAAAAATAAGCAATCGTTGGCAGTTGTTTTCTATTTATAGTGACGTCTGTGGCCTCTGTAATGCCTGGAAACTCTAGGTAATAAGTCCTGACACGTGCACAAACACAAACCGTGAATCATTCCAGATTGCCACAAAGTCTGACGACGTCATGATCGTCTCCTCACTCACACCGCAAAATCAGTACAAGGCTTGGCGTGAAGGTGTCCGTATGTGGAAATATGGGCATAGAATTGTAATAGAAATGCACTGAAATAAGCTTCTGTGAGATTGTATGGGGTCTTAAAAGAACACTTTATCTAGTCTATGAGTATACAGGTCAATCATCATCATCCTCATCAGAATTATCAGCAACAGCAGCAGCAACCTTAATGACACTGATATTTCCTTATATTGGGTAAAAGAAAGAACCGGTTCACCCGAAGAACATGAAGTTAAAGTGCAGTTATTCAAAACTCTCATGACCGTCCAGTCATATGCATATATTAAATCTCTATCCTACAGGGATTATTTGATTATTTCCTTTTTAGACTTTTCAGAAAGGAACTTTTGTTTTTTGTTTTCTCAGCATGGGTTTGATGGACACGATGCAAGGAAACGACTTATTGCTCCAGAGTTTAATCCCTGCTTAGGATAGATTTTCTCATGGGTGTCTCCTTCCCAAGACCTTTTTTTTATTTTTTATTTTTTGCAATTCATTGCAATTGGAGCTTCATAGAGGAGGGTTGTTAAACATGGATAAGCAGAAAAAGCGCATGCTGTTTGTTTTCATGGCTTTTTGTTGTAGTTACTGCTGCGGATCTGCAACTGCCCTCTGTGCTGCATTGACGTGTTTGTACGGGTTTGGTCTTCTTGATGAATATTAAACGTGGCGAGGTACGCTTGTGTGGCCTGCACGTAATATATGCAGCATGGGTTGAACACGTGGTCATGGTGTAACACAGCTGGGACCTTGTGCGACACATCTGGTATGAATTGGATTAGATTTTTGGGCGTGTGAGTGTATATATACACCAGGGCTGGTAAGATTCACCGATTTCCAGCCGCATAAAAGTTAACGATGTGCCGCATAGATTTAAAAAAGTTGCCATTTTTATCCCGATGCATCGTTTTAAACATTTGCATCGGTTGAACTGATTTATTTCTATGTATTTATTAGTAGATTCGCTTTACTAATTATTTAGAAAGCTACTGATAATTTGTTGGAGAAACAAACACTACGGAGACCGAGGCATGTCCTGAGAGTAACATAGAATACAGATTAACATTGAAGAGGTAGAGCTGCATCTTCCTGCAGACACAACAGGAAAACAAATGTCTGGTTTTCTTTAATCTTTTTTCTTTTCTTTTTTGCACTACAAAGTTCCTGTTTGTAAAAAGGCTGTGCATTAGAAGTCAGAAGGCACTTGACTAAATTGTTGATTTGTTGTCTGTCTGAAGTATCTGTACCATGTACAATGTATTGCATTGAATCGCATTGTGTTGAATTAAATCGAAATCCGATCGCACTGAATCGTATCGCGTCCCTTCGGCAGTCGCTTCATATGTATATTTACTGTATCTTAGCGTTGGCTATGCATCGAGATGCGAATCGCACCTGCCTCAGTTATGAAGATGCACATCCACACAATCGCCCATGACACCAGGGTCACCAACTCCTAGTTCCAAAATTTCCCGTTTTTCTGCTTCACACTGTATTTATTAATGAGAAAAAAAAATCTATTCCTCTCAGTATTCAAACTTGTGGGTCGAGAAAACAGCGAGTTTAAGATATTTAGATGTAGTCCCCTTCCCGGCTTGATCAAGCTTTACTTACAGTTTCCAGGCCAATGAATGCTCCATTCACCACCAGCTTAGCACTCTCAGCTAGAGTTCTGTTCTGCATTTTTACCCAAACATCTCTTTTACAAGTGTGGTGTTGATTTGGTGTACAGGGAAGTGTGTATATGCTCAGCGGGCGTGTGGTGAGCCGACATTCTAGCATCACCTGGTACTAACCATGCAGCCGGTCAAGATGATGGCCCACTTCTCACTCGTGCTTCTGAATAGATCCTTTATGGAGAGAGGCATGGCTTTGTACGAGCTGTGTGTGTGTTTATGTGCATGCTTAAAGGCTTCTCTTTCCATCTTGCTTACACTTGTGACCAGGCTGACAATAAAACACATTCACAGGATTGAGAAACGAAATTCCCATTTACGGTGTTTTGATTGTTTATGGAAATTTCCAGAAGTGTATTTAATAAGCCGAGTATGGAACTTTCTAGCTGGAGGTGACCCTCTTCACTACAAGAGCTACTAATTATGTAATGTTTATAATGATTTTACGAGCTGCGAACTTAACGAGCGACTGGGAATAAACACACCTACGCAGCATGAAAGAAATTGACTTTCAATAATACGATTATGAGTAAAATGGCACCAGCATGAACAGACCTGATAACTAGCTGCTGTCTTCTGAATATTTTCTATAGTATCATGTTTAGATGCTGTAGATAATGTTGTATATTTAGAACTGAAACTATTGCAATGAATTATTGTCTCTAATTATTAAAATATCCGGTGCAGCTGCATAAAAGTGAACCATGTGATCCATCCGTTTAAAAAGAGTGTGCATCGCATACATAAGAAATACTGTTTAAAAAAAACCCAAATAAATAAAAAAAAAAAAGCCGTATTAAATATGCAAGATGATGAAGTAATGTGTTAATATTTTAACATTTTATTGCTGAAATTGCTGACATGGGTATCTGTAAAAACTAAACCCATTTAGTGCATTTAATTGCCATATTACATCAAAATGGCAATAAAAAAAATATATAAATAATAATAAATAGATTATTCTTAAAAAAGAAATATGATAATAAAAATTAACTCTCTGTATAGTGTTTTCTTTGTTTTAGTTTAAAATTTTCCCAAACTTTTGTTGTTTCATTTGCCTAATTCTGCCTTTTTTTCCCTCGTAATTCAGTCCAGAGCGCTCCAAAGTTTAGCGGGTGGTGCATCAGTAGTAATGGTCCGTGGGGAAGCAAAGTGTAGTTAAAGGGACTAAACGAAACAAATAATTTGCCTCGCTTAATTGTTGTATTCGAATTGCTTGAGTTACTCCCGGAATCGTTTCAGCCCTCCTTGGGAGGAACACCTTTTCCTGCTGCCTGTTGACCTGTATTGTACTTTGCGCCATTTCGCAAGCGGCTGTGCTAACTCGCGTTAACCCATAACTTCAACAGCCCAACTAATCTATAATGGCATTTCATTATCGATTATCGATTTTATCAATTAGTTGTTGCAGCCCTACTGTGCTGTAATGTTCACGTGACAAATAAAGGCTATTCTATTCTATAATTAGTAATAGATGCACTATCCTTTTTTTAATTTAGAAAGCGACCAGAAATTCGATATGTAGATACATTTTTCCTCAGTAAACTGTTTCTCGAGGGCGTTCTCTCAGCACCGCTGCTGCTACGTTGTGATGACGTATCACACAGAATACAGATTAACATGGCAGAGGTAGAGCTGCGTCTTCCTGGAGACAGAACAGGAAAAACACTACTGTTTGTGAAAGGGCGTGCGTTAGAAGTCAGAAGGCGCTTATGTAAATTATTTGCTGTCTGTCTGAAGCAAAGAAATAAAAGTGAACTTTTTGAACCATACTGAATTGCATAGCATCATATTTCTTGCCATCGAATCAAAATCAGATCGTAATAGCGGTGAATCCGATCGCATTGGTAGCTGCTTCATATGTACCTTTTTAATGTATCCTATCAATGGTTACGCATAGAGATGTTAATCTCATCGCTTCAGTTATGGAGATGTGCCTCCTTAATATATATGCATTTTTGTACATTCTTTTTCTGTGCATTATGCAACAGTTCATGAAAAAGATTAACACTATTTTGCTTGAAAGTCTATCTTGTAAGTGTATCTGCGACCAAATCGATTTCTTCTCCTTTGTCAGATATTGTGGAATGAATAAATGGCTATTAAATTCGCACAAATAACTTGTGCAGTTTGCTACTGATGCGATTTGCGGGCTCTGACTAGTACGCTCTCTGATCAGCCAATCAAAGGGCGTGAAAATGGCAACGTTATTAACCACCTGCTAGATGGCCCCCCGTGTGACTAACTTGAATTCCGATTGGTTAAAGCGATTGGTTTGACCCTGGCAAATAATGTCACATTTAAAATCTGATTGTATGGAAACTCTAATTTAAACTTGCATTTAGTTGCGCTGCTCTTGGAAGCAGGTGTTGAAATGAAGAGAATAAACAATTGGGAATAATTTAATTCATATTCATAGACAAATATGTTAATGATTCTGAGAGAGAGAGAGAGAGAGAGAGAGAGAGAGAGAAAAGCCCGTCTGTCTTTTCTGTTTCTGTCCCGTAACGTTAGTCCCCATGTTTGTCATTTTAACCCATCCATCCATCCATCCAGATGTTTGTCTCTCCTGCCTTTTGTCTATCCGTAGGTTTGTTCCTCCTTCTTTTTGTCCATATGTTTGTTTCTCCGTTTGTCTTTCTCTCTATACATGGGGAAAAAATCTGAACCGAGGCGACCACAGGTTTTCAAATGGAATCTGTAAACAGAACCAAGTATCTGCTGCCATCATTTAAGACCGAGCCACAGTTTCCGAATAACCTGCAAGAACAATTAGAAGTAATTTCCTTTCTGTTCAAACTTTTTTTTTTACTTGCGCACACAGAACTGGGCGTGGTGATGTTTTTTCTTTTTAGCAGCGTTTGCTTGAAACAGGAGGAAATATGTTCATGCTGCAAAGAGGAGCATAAGTGTGTAGGAGTGAACACAATGGCTCCTGTTCCTCTCTTCCTCTGTAGGAAGAAACCCTCACACCTGTGTTTGGCGTGCCATGTTCACCAGAGCAGGACGCCTCATGTGTAGCACATTCACACGGCGGAATGTTCACACACAGCCACGAGAATCTGCGATCACTCTGCAGACTTTTTCATCTTTTTATACTGTGCATTTGGAATACATTTAGAACCCCTTTGCCTTTTTCAATATTGCAGTCTGATACTACAATCAGATTGTTTTCTTTCATTAATCTATACTCAGTACCCCATAAATATTAAGTGAAAACAGAATTCTAGAAATGTCTGTTCATTTATTACAATAAAAGAAAGAAAGAAATATCACGTGCATAAGTATTCAGATTAAAAAATTCACGGTTCGGTACGTACCTCGGTTTTTAATTCACGGTCCGATTTCGGTACGAAGAAATGCAAACCATAAAATTGCTTGTCGTTGTTTATTCAAGCAGTTTATGGTTCTCAGACAGTGTGTTCGCAAATTCTAAGTGAGCTTCCATCGGTTTCGCACCGAGGAGAGGCTTCCATCTATCCATTCTGCCATAAATCCCAGATCAGTAGAGGGCTGCAGTGATGGTTGTCCTTCTGGAACTTTATCCCATCTCCAGGGTTCTTGGTCACCTCTCTTACTAAGGCCCTTCTCCTCTGATTGCTGTCCTGGTTGTACCTCGCTTCTTCCATTTGAGTATTATGGAGGTTCTTGGGACCCTTCGGTACCTCAGCACTGAAGGAATACTTTCCAAATGCACTGCTTATCCATTTACTGAGAAATAAATGGAAAAGTAGGAGCTGGTTATGTGCAGGAGACGATGAAGATGCATCACGCCCATGACGTTGGTCTGTTTAATGTCACTGAAATGAGTTGCTTTGAAAGGTTTTTTTTAACTGTGATGCTCCTGGACATTCTGTTTTTGTTCCAGAAATTTCAGAAATGTTTTTGAATATTGCAATCCGAACATCCAAAAAAACGGGAAACTGTCACATGAACCATGTTCAGCTCTGGTCTTCTTCTCCTTGGTGATTTTAAGAAAATTTTCATTAAAATGACTAGTTACATTAGGAAGGAGGTGATTAGAAATGGAACAACCTTTAAATCTGAACCAAAAACAAATCTACACCTCTGTCCTGTATGATATCACCTCAGAAACCCGTCAGTCAACGGTTTGAGTCAACAGTAAATGGCCTCGAGCGCTAGGATTCTGGCTTCTACTAGAGAACATACTAGAAAACGTGCTTTCAAACTTAGCTTAGCTTAGCATTGAGGATTCATCTGCCGCTAATTTCTCACTGTAATGTAGAGACTGTGGAGATGATGTCAGGAGTCAGTAACCAAACAAACATTTTTGGTTCTTTTCTCTCTCTCTCTCTCCCTCCAAACACTACCATTTTTTCTCTCTCTCTCTCACGCTCTCTCGCACTCTCTCTTTGTATATTACATTCATGTGGTGGTGTTGAGTAAGATGTAGACAGTTGCACTGAGCACCTCATGTCAATAATACCCCCAGTGAGGGAGCAGACTGCGCAAAATTTATTAGACAAGTCTTGTCCACATTCCAGTGTGTTAGTGCAAGTCAGGAGCCTCCCACACAATGAGAGGAAACGACCCACTGTTCATCACTCCACGTCTTCTGAAGGGAGGTTGGCTTGAGCGGTGGTGTAGAACACACGCACAGACTCGCCACACCTCCCTCTCATCTTTTTTTGAAAGGTCATGAGTGAAGGACAGGAAAATGGATGAGCCAGAGAGAGAGAGAGAGAGAGAGGGACGTGGAGAGATTCCAGCAGTGCGTCCATGTCATTTCTCTCCCTCATGATGAATGGTGTGAATGTGAAGGCAGCTTCAATGCACCACTGAGAATGCTGACTATATACGTGTAGTGATAGAGTCAGCATATTCCAGTAGCTGCAGAGATTCCTGTATTAGTCCGACTTCATCTATTTTATCTTCAGGTGACACGTTCTGCAGCTAGACTGCTGTGTAGCTCGGCTGGAGGCCACACAGGCGTCATCTGGCTTCTGTACTGCCAGTTTAACATTCATTTAAAAAACATTCCTTCTAGGGCCGGATTTGTATTGCATTGTTTTTAACGTATTCACCTCGATGAAAAACTATTTATTTATATATAATTATTTAGGATTTCGCAATATTATACTTATTATAAATACTTTTATTATTTAGAAAGTGACCAATATTTTATACGTAGATGGATTTCTCATCGCTAAACTGTATCTCGAGCGCGTTCTCTCGTGAGTATGAGAGATCACAACGAGACGTATCCTGAGTGTCACAGAGAATACAGATTAACATGGCAGAGGTAGAGCTGCGTCTTCCTGGAGACAGAACAGGAAAAGAACGTGGTTTTATTTCATTTTGCACTACAAAGGTGTGTTTGTGAAAGGGGCCATGCATTAGAAGTGGCACTTAAGTAAACTGACGATTTGCTGCCTGTCTGAATTAAAGAAATGAAAGTGATTTCATTTTCAGATCTCTCCAGAGATGTTCAATCAGGTTCAAGTCTGGTCTCTGGCTGGGCCACTCGAGGACATTCACAGAGTCGTCCTGTAGCCACTTCTTTGTTATCTTGTCTGTGTGCTTAAAGTCGTTGTCCTGTTGGAAGATGAACCGTCGCCCCAGTCTGAGGTCCAGGGCGCTCTGGAGCAGGTTTTCATCAAGGACATCTCTGTACATTGCTGCATTCATCTTTCCCTCGATCCTGATGAGTCTCCCAGTTCCTGCTGCTGAAAAACATCCCCACAGCATGATGCTGCCACCACCATGCTTCACTGTAGAGATGGTATTGGCCAGGTGATGAGCGGTGAATAGATGGTGAAAATGATACGGATCGAAGCGTCTTATGACTTGCGTGTACGCAGTACAGGGACGTGAGCATTTTCAGACATTTCAGTGCAGATGAGCGACTTTTGGGAAACGTGTGGACATTGAGCGCTTTAAGACAAAAACGACATTTTCAAATGTATCTACTGACGTGAGACCCTCTTGATTAATTCTGCAGCGGTTGAACTAACAGGAAGTGTTTTTGATGACCATACGTGCTGATTTGGTGACAAGTGCCGTTTCCTGCTTGGGATCTCCCAAGTTAATAAAATACAGTAACTGATGCAGATCAGTATAAATCTGCCTACTTCTGCTCTTCTCTCTCAGTAAAGTAGCTCTCTGCACTCACCATCTTTATCAGAGACATCGTCGTCATCTTTACATCTACAACCTCTACCCTTGAGCATTGACCCAGACCCTGTCATTACTCCACAGTGAGTCACTCAGAAAGAAAAATGTAAGCGAGACAAGAAAGCTGTCACTTGTTAGTCAGCATGCAGAAATAGTGAAGATTCTCTGTGTGGTCTTCTTGTGTTTCTACTGTAACTCGATTGTTTTGCAGGATGACACGCCTGTCTCTCATTCTGGCCTCAGTAACACTAGGGGCTTTGTGAGGGACCTGACGTCTTATATGCACGGCTGCACCTACAGTCCGGTGTGTTTGGTAAACAGCGCCACCTCCAGTCAATATTCAGTTCTACAGTACAGCATGTGTTCCCTTTTTTTTTTTATTATTAATTAATAATTAGCTGGATGTAGCGTTTTATTTATTTATTTATTTATTTATTTTTATTTTTTCCTCTCTCTCTCTCTCTCTCTCTCTCTCTCTCTCTCTCTCTCTCTCGTTTTATAACATTTAATTATTGATTTGTTCCTAAACTGGTTGTTCAGTGTATTTAATATTTATAATAGTTTATTACTGTGCAATTACGGTGGCCACATGTGCCAATCTGTAGCCAGTTTTATTGAAAATGAAAGAATCTTGATGGCAAACTGGGATAGATGGCGATAAAATGCCAGACGTTCCATCAAGTAACCGAATTATTCTGTTGTTCATCTTCATTAAACACTCTGGTGCTCGTGGCTGTTGGGGAAGGTATCAGTGACCAGTGCTCCGGTCGCTTTCCTCTCTTCGGATCTGCCTGATTCATCCCAACTCCCTAACCTTGAAAGCAGTTCTCTTCAACTGGAGACCACTCTGTGCAGCTGAGGATGGTTCCATATGAACAGCCTAATGATCTAATGAGTTCCCGAGCAGCTCAAGAACTTTGAAGCTGGATTCAGACTGAAATAAATAACAGTCTGCCTCAATGGCTCAGGACCACAGTTTGCATTTAAGCACTGCATACCGGAATGATGATGGAACTGTAATGAATGGACATTTGGTCATGAGGATGACCTTATACCATTTCAGGGAGTTTTTCCTCACCACAGACACCACTGGCTCGCTCATTAGGGATAAAATTACAATTATAAGGAACAAACATATACATTATTTTATTTCTGTAAAGCTGATCTGAGACAATATCCATTGTTAATAGAATAAGTCTGTTGCTGTGCACTAGGGGGTGTAACGGTACATGTGTTCGTACAGGGTTTTTTCAGGACAGGGTTTTCGCTTCAGTACACGTGTACCGAATGCAATCCTTTTTACGAAGCAGCTTTTTCTTTTAGCAGTTTATGTCCAGCTTCAAGAATTTCTCTTAAATTCAGAAAATCCTGACAATTCCACATATCGAGGGAGTGAATAAATGAAGGATGGAAGGAAGGAATGAAGACATTTGTTAAAGGATGCTGGAATAAGTAGAACATATCTTAAGAAAATTAAATATTAAATGTAAAACACACATCTGTATTATTGAAAATGGGGTCTAACAAATAGAAACTATTTAATACAATTTTTCCATTTGTGCCAATTTAATTGATTACTCGATTTAATCAATATAATAAAAATTGTATTGCATTCATTTGATGTATTCTATTTAATTTTTTTTATAAAATATTGTATATATTATGTAACCAAGCAGGCAATTTATTTAAAATTGTGTAAAAAATGTAAACTGTTCAAATGTTGATCACAAACGTTAATAATAATAAATTGCGTTAATAAAAACGACAAGCAATTTTATGTTGTGCGAAGTTCCACTCCGTTTTTTTTTTTTTTACTTTACTGAAAATGGACAAAATGTCGATGGCATACGCAGACGTGGCAACGCACGTGTTCAGAACAGCACCAGTTGCACAGCTACTGCCGATTATTCATTTGCTCATCTTCATTAAAGTTATGGCTGAAGTGCAAAAGCCTAGTCAATCGCTTCAGCATTGTTTTTGGGCCACAAATACCGTTTCATGTACCTGTATGGGCTGTTTGTTATCTAACCTTTCACATGATGAAGGTACGAGACTAGTTTTTTAACACCCCAACAGGTGGCAGAACAAGGCTTCACGCACAGTCACAGGGAGCACTGACCTTCATAAGTCAGTGTGGGGAAAAAAAGATGTCGTCCTGTGTACATCGGGATCTGTTCTGACTACGTGCGTTACCAAGTCTGCGATTTCATCCTGGAGAGCAAGTTAGAACACCTCAGTCACAGAGCTTTCCTCACAATTGAGTTTCTCGATCTCTTCCCAAAGATGATCAGCTCAAAGGTCGCCGTTTTTTTGACCCCCGCAAATCGCAGAAGGCGTGGACCGTTTTGAAGGCAATAGTGTGTAAACGTAGAGTACTCCGTAGAAAAAAGTACTTTCTTGTAAACAGCCAGTCTCAAAACTTTTTCATACCACCTCGTTACTTGAATAACACAAGAAAAGGGTAACAAAAGGTTGGAAAAGCAGCTGCACATTATAAACATGGTTTTATGAATGCAGTCCATTTGAGTCCGAGTCTCAGAGACTCAGTGGAAGTTAGAATTGTGAAAGGGGTTTACCCTTAAACGTATGTCCTTTATTTATTTTATTATTGATGTAGCAGAGAGCTTTGCTCGAGAGATCTGCTGTTGTAAACTCTTATCTATAGTATGCTTTTTCTGGTGTTTGCTCATCCAAATCAAATCAAATTTTATTCGTCACATACACATACATACAGAGTACGACATGCAGTGAAATGCTTTATACGACGGACCGGCATGAGGGAATAGGGTGGGGGAAGAAATAAAACAAGGGAAAAATAAGGCAGATAAATAAAACCAATAAACTATGTAAAATATATAAAGATAAAGATAAAGATATATATATATATATATATATATATATAAACATATATATATATATATATATATATATGAGAATTGTATATACAGGGTATGCTTATGATACAGGGTATGCTTATGATGCAGGGTATGCTTATGATGCACTAAACAGTAATCACATAAGGTGGTTGATGTGATTGTCTTTAAAGTGAACGTGTGCGGTATGGTGTGGTATAAAGTGCACTGTGCCGTGCAAGTCCACAGTTAAAGTGACTGTCCAGGGTTTAAAGTGTTGTAGTGCGAGAAAAAAAGAAAAAGAAAAATATATGCAGAAGTGTGATGATGGAGAGAGAGAGTGACCAGCTTTTAGATCCAGTTTTTAGATCCTGGGTGTCTCCTGGTTTAAACTCCTAATGGCCTGCGGGAAGAAGCTCCTCCGTATTCTCTCTGTGTTCGCTTTCAGGGAGCAGAAGCGTTTCCCTGAACGCATCAAAGAAAAGAGTCCATTGTTGGGATGTCTGAGGTCCTTCATAATCTTCCTGTCTCTGGTCCGGCACCGCGTGCTGTAGATGTCCTGCAGGTCAGGGAGCTCGGTGTGGATGGTACGTTCAGCTGAACGCACCACCCTCTGGAGGGCTCTCCTGTCCTGCATGGTACTGTTCCCGAACCAGGAAGCGATGCTACCCGTCAGAACGCTCTCAATGGTGCAGGTGTAGAAGGTCTTTAGCACCTGAGAGGGTAGTTTAAAGTCCCTTAAGCGTCTCAGATGGTACAGACGCTGCCGGGCCTTCTTCATCAGGGTGTTGGTAAGACAGGTCCTGTGTGATGTGAACACCTAGGTACCGGAAACTGTCCACTCTCTCCACTGGAGTCCCACTGATGTTTAGCGGTTGGTATGACCGCTCATGCTTCGTGCTGAAGTCCACGATCAACTCCTTAGTCTTGCTGACGTTCAGGAGAATGTTGTTCTCCTGGCACTATCTCTCCAGGTTTTTAACCTCCTGTAGGTAGGCCGTCTCACCGCCTCACCGTCTCATCATCCGAAGCCTGTTGAAGTATTAAACTAACGTTAAGCCTGGTGAATTGTGCAGGAGTTCGGAAACGGAACTCGGCATCTTGATTGTCCGCAGAATTTTTTTTTTGGAGCTCTTTGTCATTTTATTGCCAAGGCTGAGGCTGGAGATACCCAGAGGACAAAAACAGATTGTGGATCTGTAGTCCACTAGTGGGTGCTGTGGGTTTACACTACACCCCCACAGCCAAATAAGAGGTTTAGAGGAGCATGTAAGCATATTGTATCCGTTTCTCCTACTTACACTTAACCTCTATTTATCTGTAGAAAGTCTTCATGATGTAATAACAGGCTGTAAAATACTAAATCTGATGATTGTGATTTCAATTGTGCCCACCAGTGTAACGATTTTTTTAAGGAGTCTCCTCCTTCTATTGTTGCTCAACATGCAGTTTTCTCTGGGACAGAACCTCTCCTTCACCTGTCCACCTCGGTCTCTTTGCTGCTCGTAGCAATTTTTTTATCTGTTATTTGTCTCCTTGACGTTGTAAAACAAATACAGCGACCGTTGTGGCACAGTTTCCACCGAGAGTTCCTCTGCCTGCATCATGATCAGCATGGAAAGTGTTGTCTTTATGTAAAGCTATTGTTCTTCAGTTAGACAGTTAAAATAGAGTGGTGATAGTGAAGAAAACCTGCAATCTTAAAACATACTGGGGGGAAAAAACTCATAACCATCAGCACGAGTAGACATTGTATTTGTATTGTATTTTACAGTGTGATTAGTTTTTGTAGTAGCAGCCTGTGTGTAGTTTTTGCTTCTGTGGCATATCCGGGGTGATGTTTATTTTATTTATTTTTTTATTTGCAGAAGATAAATTTTCCAACCTTTTGACGCACTTAAACATAAACAGCTAATTCATAAATGTACTGAAAAGTCAAATCAAGTCAAAAGACAAATAAACAAAAACCTACCAAATATGGTAAAATATTAAAGACACCAAATATGAAGTAGGTTTGTGTATACAGCACTTTTCATTAAGTCACAAATTAAGCTTAGTCTGGTTGTAAGTCCAACCACGAACAGCGCATGCTCCTGAGGTTTCTAACACCAATTTAAAATGTTTTCTCTCCTGAATAACAAAGCACACAAACAAAACATATTGCTATTGTCACGAGTCAGCCGATGCTGCTACTACCTCTGGCGGAGTCCTGTTGTTGTCCTGTTGGAAGATGAACCGTCGCCCAAGTCTGAGGTCCAGGGCGCTCTGGAGCAGGTTTTCATCATTGACGTCTCTATACATTGCTGCATTCATCGTTCCTTTAATCTTGACGAGTCTTCCAGTCCCTGCTGCTGAACAACCTCCCCACAGCATAATACTGCCACCACCATGCTTCACTGTAGGGATGGTATTGGCCAGGTGATGAGCGGTGCCTGGTGTCCTCCATACATGATGCTTAGCATTCAGGCCAAAGAGTTCAATCTTTGTTTCTCATAATCTGAGAATCCTTCAGGCAGGCTGTCATGTACCTTTTACTGAGGAGTAGCTTCCGTCTGGCCACTCTACCATACAGCACTGATTGGTGGAGTGCTGCAGAGATGGTTTTTCTTCTGGAAGGTTCTTTTCTCTCCACAGAGAAATGCTGGAGGTCTTTCAGAGTGACCATCAGGTTCTTGGTCATGTCCCTGACTAAGGCCCTTCTCTCCTGATCGCTCCGTTTGGCTGGGCGGCTTCGCTCTAGGAAGAGTCCTGGTGGTTCCAAACTTCTTCCAATTATACATTTGTAAAGATTTCAAACAAACTTCATGTTGTCATTATTGGGTTTTGTTTGTAGAATTTCGAGGAAAATAATGAATTGAATCCGTTTTGGAATAACAATTAATTATGGAAAACGTGAAGCGCTGTGAAACCTTTTTCAGACGCACTGCATCCGGGAGCATAAGGATGATGCATGTATGGAGACTTAGTAGTTTATTTGAATACCGTGAATGTTGGATCATTTCACATCAAGGCACCACCCAGTCATTGATCATCATCTTAAGTGGGCATCCTGCGAAACTGTAGGATGGTCCAGTTTCGCCCTAAAAGTTCTTCCTGAAGGTCTTCTGATGGATCCAAAAATAAATTTTTATTTCAAGGTTTCTTCCTTTTATTTTTCCAAACAGGTGGCATACCAGGTTTTTTAAATTTTTTTTAAGGAGTATCTATAAATGTCTTTCATTGTGTGTGTGTGTGTGTGTGTGTGTGTGTGTGTGTGTGTGTGTGTGTG
>JAAIIK010000068.1:5638347-5667763 GCA_014706435.1 Silurus glanis | reverse complement strand
TATATATATATATATATATATATATATATATATATATATATATCTATCTATCTCATACACCTCTACCATAATTAATGCATAATTAAGACCAGTAAATCGATATTTTTTTTTTTTGTTGACTTGTAGTAAAAGTTTAATTAATATCCACGTTTAAGTAAATCTATAAAAGTACTGCTAACGGGTTTTGTATGAATAAAATAGTTAGAAATTAGATTTGTTTGCTTTTTTTTTTTTTATTCTGAAATACAGGGTTTCTGCTGGGTCTTAAAAAGTCTGAGAACGTAAATCGGATTTTTAGCTACGGGGAAGTGCATGTTTAGTGATACATGGCTTTAAGAACCAAAATTATGTATAATGTGTGTGTGTGTGTGTTTTGATGTCGTGATATAAATCAGAAATTTTATTCTTAGTGGTATGAACCTGAAAAATAAGCTGTGGTCTGAGAATGCTGCTGCCACTGCTGCTGCCACTGCTGCTGCTGTGACTGAATGTATGTGACGTGGTGTCTTATAATGAGAAGCTCTTGCTGCGCTTCTCTAAATAGGCACAAAGCACCCTTTTGCGAGAGCAGATGGGTGAAGATGTTTGAGCCAGAAATAGGCACAAGTTGATTGATTGAAACTAAGAATTCATTCATTTATATGTCAGTTGTAATAACAGGTTTATATTTGATTTTGTTTAATAGCCTTGTAAGTCAAGTCATGGGGAAAACAGGAGAGAGAATTGTGTCTCACCTGAGAAACCCAGAGCCTTTAATAACCCAGAGCCTTAACCATTAGTTGAACCCATGGTTTTTGTGCAGTTTCAGCTGTGTTGGACATTGAAAGAAGATTAGGGTTTGAACAGCCGCACGTCTTCTGATTGGCACAGCAGAAATCGCGTGTCCCATCTATCCAATCGATCACAAGTTCTGAACATACCACAACCTTACATTGGCCAGGCGAGCCGTGGCGACTTTGGTGAGGAGGAAAAACTCCCTGAGGAAGAAACCTCGATAGAAACCAGACTCAAAAGGAAACCCATCACCACCGAATGTCCATTGATTAGTTTATTACAGCATCATTGTTGAGGTGTGCAGTGAGGGGTGCTTAAATGCAACCCATGGTCCTTGTTCCATTGTAGTACACTTCTGAGATCAGTAACAGTCCAAATCCATCCTCCTCGTGTCCCCCCTGTGATGCTGCTATCCACCTTTCTCATTGGTTGGAATGTGTTGTATGATAGAGGAGAGCTGCCTGGTAGAAAGGAATCCAAATGGAATAAAAAAGATGGACATCGTTTTAGTGTGGCCTCAGATTTTTGTACTCCAATGCAATGTACACCTAGCGATGTTAGAAAGTTAAGATCAAAGCGCAGCAGCAGCCATGAAGCAGGAGCACAGCGGGTTAAGGGTCTTGCTCAAGGGCCCCAAGAGTGTCAGCTTGGCAATACTGGGGCTTGAACTGTAAGTGTATTACAGATTTGTAGATTTAATTCATTTATTAATCCTGACCATCAAGTCAGGAGAAAAAGACGTATTCAGTTTTCATCTTGGTTTCATTCATCTTGGTTTAACTTCCTCCTCGCCCGGCTGTACATCTTTCTGCGTGGATTGAATAGAGGTCAAAGGTAACCAGAAGAGAGGTCTCTTGCTGACAGACTGTGAAGCAGGTGTTTGGGTTTCAGCCTGATAGATTTCTGGGAGGCAAACAGAAGGGCAGGGTGTTGATCTGACCTCCAGTCAGCACCCTTGTTTTCACAGATTTGATATATTTGCCAATCGGAGTGCCAGAGGTCAGAGTTCACACTCAGAGAGTGGTGATCAGTCTATCAAATATCACGTCTCGGTCGTGCAGCAGACGACAGTGTTGGTAATAGATGTTTATTAATGAAGACCATCGTAGGGGTTGAAGACCCTTTAGGATGTAATAGTGAGGATAATCCAGGGATCTCTGGATAGTCACATTCACATGGTTCATTCAAGTGGCTTAATATATTGATTATTTGGTCTTTTATATAAATTCCTTTTAACAAGCTGGAATCATTTAGTAGGGTTGTGAAGGGGCTGCAACTTTCCGAAAACTTTCCAAAGAAACGTCAGCTGGGGATTAAAAAATATTCCAAGTTAAAAACTTACCAGAAATTTATGGGAATTAATGATTAGATTTGGGGAAATGTATATAAATATAATTTACAAACATGAATATAACGATTTTGTTTGGTCCTAAGCCGACACGCATGCAAACTAATACTGATTAAAATAATTAATAATAAATAATTACTTTTGTGATTTTGTGAACAGTTATAGATATTCTGCAGTGAGTGTGCTGTGTGCGTGGGATTGATGAATGTGCACGGTAGAAATTCAACTGAACAAATGTTTTAACCAGAATTATCCTGCAAGACTTTTTTCAACCACAAGTTCCCGGTTATTGGCTTACCTGCAATTCCCATTTTATTCCCGTCAATGCCCATGGAAAGTTTCTAGTCTTCAAAATTCCTGGAATTTTGCAACCCTGTTCATTGATTGGCTGGAAAGAATTCTGAATGCTAAAATAGGGAACTAAAGAGATGTTGGTCACACACCTGACCTACAGGCTTTGTTTGGTGAACTCACTCACTATAATCCCAGCTTTTGTGTTTCCAGCTGTTCAATAACACGATCAGTACATTTATTGCTTTACAGCATGCATGGTGTAAGTGGGGTTAAGTTTAAACATGACCCTGCCTTCCATTAAGCCTCCATATCAGACCCTAATAAAGAAGTCTGACGCACAATGAAGCCTCCTCGATAAATAATTGAGGCCCCATAATGTAGGTTTCAGCCGCTGTAATATGGTGCTTTGGTGCTCCGTGTGATGGATAGCAGGTTTTAGGAAACAAGCCTGACTGTTCCATCTGTAAAGAGTCCTGACCTGTCTCAGGGAGCTGTACTTGGTCTACATCTACACTGATCCGGATAAATTTAATTGAAACTGCGTTTTTTTTTTTTTTTTTTTTTTTTCTTTTTTTTTTTTTTTTTTTTTTTTTTTTTTTGGGTCTAACACGCTCCTCGTCCACACTTTAGTTTTCAGGCGTTTCCCTAAAGTTTACGTCCCTGTACTGCGCATGAGCGAAACATAAGACCCGTGCCTTTTCCGCCCACCGTGTATTTACTTCCCGGCTCTCAGAAACTTTGTGGCAACGACTGGAAATGCGTCGCCCCTTTTTGAAAGCCTCAGTTTCCACAGTCCACCCCACGATGTGAAAACTTTTTCACACTTATTCACTTTCACAAATTTAGCAAAATCAGTCGTTCTTTTTTATTTATGAGCGGATAAAAACTTAACTGCTCAAACACGCAGCAATCCACCAATCAGAATTTTATTTATATATATATATATATATATATATTTATATATATATATATATATATATTTATATATATATATATATTTGTTATTGAGGTTGCTGTATGGATGTGTGTAAGCGTTTTTTGTGTATGCACGCGCACACACACACACACACACACACACACACACACTCTTCCACAATTGTACACTTCTGTTTTTCATACCTACACAGAATAAAGCTTGTTACCATCTGCTTTATCACTCACGGCGTTTACTACGTGCTCAATCGTTATTGGGGCTTTTTGCGTAACTTGAGACCTGTGCATGAGTGTGTGCGCGCGCAATATGCTTTATTGTATTAGAGTTTTTCAAGGGATCGTTTCAGCCCTACACCTGATTCTGCTGTAACCAATAAGAGGAATGGCTGAGGGTGTCCCAGATTGATGCAGGGGGGATGCTGTGTTTCCAGGCCAGTCTGGCTTTAGGCCCCCCCCCCCCCCCCGTGGATTACAGCTGACCCACAAAACCACATGCTACCAAATGCCTGTGCCAAACATGCATTAACATCAATTAACTGTCTTACTGAACCTTTTTCTTTTTCTCTGTCTCTCTACAGATATTTCAAGAATTTCCTATTACACAGGTGAGTGGATCCTCCCTCCCCAAACCCTCTCCCCCAATAGAGTTTTCCCAGCGACATATTAGTCATGTCTCATCCCTGTATGAAATACACCACTGCAAAATCAGAAAACAAGATAAAAAGCTCCATAAACATTTGAATGCAGGATCCAGGGGGTCACAAAAAATGAACCAGTGCGCTCCTGTAGATTCACGATTATTAAAATATTCACTCAAGTGAAAATACTTTCACTACAATGACATTTAACTTAAGTACAAGTTACTGGTCTAAAAAAATCTCAAGTAAAAAAGAAAATTCTAATAAAAAGCAAGGACAAGGTGATATAAATCTCAAATGAGTTGCATAAAAGTGCAATAAACAAAGGAAATAAAAGTCCACACCAAAATAAAAATCTCCTGTTACAATGTCATTTATGGCAATGAGAGATTTCAGACAGCGAGCGCACACACCGAAAAGATCCGATTGGACACTGCATTCTCAACAACAGTGTGCGATTGGTTATACAGTCACGCTGAATTCTAACGCAGCAGCAGATAACACATTTTATTCATTTCACATGACACTTAAATCATGACGCTGGTAACCGAACTATCTTCATTGTGCAGTGACTTTATTCTACAAACGAAACCCCGTAAGGACAGGAAGTTTGAAATCTTTGCAAATTTATTACAAATAAAAAATAATAATAAATCACATGTACATACAGGTGCATCTAAATAAATTAGAATATCATTAAAATGTTTTTGAGTCATTCAATATAAAAAGTGAAACTGGTATATTATATAGATTCATCACACACACTGATAAATTTAAAGTGTTTTTCTTTTAATTGTGACGATGAAGACACCTTTTGACGTCTCTGGTTCAGAAGTGGCTTGACTCAAGGAATGCGTCAGTCCCATGAATCTTCTTGAATGGGCTTCGTTTCTTTTCCTACCACACTTTTTCCTTCCATTCAAATTTCCATGAATGTGCCTGGATACAGCAGTCTGTGAACAGCAGCTTTTTCAGCGACGACCTTTTGTGTCTTGCCCTCCATGTGCAGAGTGTCAATGATCGTTTTCTGGACAACTGTCGAGTCAGCAGTTTTCCCCATGATTGTGTAGCCTGAACGAGACTGAGACGCCATGTATATAATATACCAGTTTCACTTTTTGTATTGAATTACTCAAATCTACTTTTTAATGATATGCTAGTTTTTTCAGATGCACCTGTAAGTATTCACAGCCTTTGCGCAATATTTTGTTGAAGCACCTTCGGCGCCAATTACAGCCTCAAGTGAGTATGATGCTACAAGATTGGGACACGTATTTTTGTTCATATCTATTTAGTATTTTTATGGTACGGTAAAGGGAAAGCTAGATATTGTAATCCGTGTCCTTGCTATAAATTCAGTTATTCAGGTTGGTGAATATTCAGATTCCTTATTGTCTTTCTGACTCTGGACTGTCTCACAAGCTGGCAATCTGGAGCGGTGAACTAAGTTGTAAGGTTTGAGATGGGCTGAAGCACACGATGGCAAAAAATGCCATTGGATCACAGATATCGACCTACACTGAAAGTCCCAAATGAAACGAGTATGTACTCGAATGTGTTTTTGAACAAGTCTGAATATCTGTGCGTCTGAGCATGCGCTCACATTTTACATCTGAGGCATATCCAGAGTGACCTATTTTACACATGAGCTGTTGAAGGTTAAGGGCCGTGCAGAAAAGAAAAAAAGAAAAGTTACATTTCCATCAGATGTACGTCCAGACATTATATAACTGAATACACTTACATATAAACTAGGGCTGTCAATCAATTAAAAATATTGTTGACTCGTGATTAATCGCAACTCACGTTTTATTTGTTCTAAACGTACCTTCAACTGCAAATGGATTATTATTAGTAGTGAAACCAAACTCAACATAGAGCACCAAGATAAAATACCCGTCTAAAGTTATTAGGAATCAGTTATTAAAGCAATTATGGTGTTTTTAAATTACGTAAAACATCTGGACAAGAAACGAAATTTTTGCTATGTTTCCACACGGACGGTTTTAATTGCCGGATTTACATTACCAAATGTTTAGTGATTAAAATGAATGTTTTAATATAAAAAAATTAATTTATAATTATATAAAATAATCATTCTTTATATCTGAGTAAAGAACGGGCGTTGAAGGTTTAATATTTATTTATTGATTTAGTTTTGAATAAATACGGTCCAACAGAAATGCATTAATCTCTTATTTCGTTAATAAAATGAGTGCCATTAAAATGAATTTGCATTAACACACGTTGATTTTGACAGCCCCAATATAAACACAAGTACGGCTACCTCTATACACACATCTGTACATACCAGTATGTGCCAATATATGCATATACACATTGCATTTATTTTTACTGTGCATACGCTCGTCAGAAATGTCGATAGAAGAAGAAGAAAAGGGAGTGATATTGTTAGTGATCCTTTTCTTTACATCATAAATTTTGATCCAGAAAATAAAATCAGGTCTATGCAACAATTTTAAATACTTTACATCGTGCTGTGGAACATGCAGGAAACACAAATCTTAATGTTGTTTTTGTTTTTGTTTTTCTGCAAATCGGCGTGCTTCCAGACGAAAACTTTTCAAGCGGTTATTGAAAACCCAGTTATCTGAATTCTGCTCAGCCGCTTATTAGTTTCGGTTGCGGTTTGTCGTCGCGTTGTCGTTAATTTCGACATTTAATAAAGAGACTCAGGATGCTTATGAAAAGCTCTATTTCTAAAATCCCTCAACCCACTAATGTAGTGTAATTTCTCTCGATGTGGAGCTCAAAGGCCGCTGTAATTACTGCGAGTTGCCACTTTTAATGAAGCACTTGGTGCCCCATAGAGTCAGTAGACAGCAGAGCAATTACTCTTCCCTCTGTCGCACAGCTATTTTTATATATGACTGTATCTGAATGTGCTCGTCCTGTTTATTTGTTTATGCCTTATTTGTTTCGGTTCAGCGTTACACTTTATTGCGTGTGTTTTCTGCACAGTCATTAGTGTCGCCCCGGATGCCGACGCCATGCCGAACGGCCCAGACGTAGAAATTCTGCAGTTCTGTGTACGTTTGGTTGGAACACCACTGTTCTGGATTGTAATTAGGGTTACAAAGGGGCAGAACATTCTCAGTAAATTTCTGGGGAATTTGAGGAAAATATTCCAAGTTGGAAACTTACCAGGAATTTATGGGAATGAATTTGAAATTTGGGGAAATGGTTTCATTATTCGTGTTCATTCTCTACGTACTTCATCAAACGCCCAGATATTATTCGGTTCATTTTCTGCTTCTGTCATTATCAAGAAGTCCGGAACTACCTGAAGAACCGTTAAGAAACCATGGCAGCTTTGTTGAGCAGAACACATTCTCATGCGCTGAACTTCTTGTAGGTGTAAATGCAATCCGTCTGGCACGATGGTTCCAATTTCTCCGATTCTACAAGATGTTTGGAACTTAATCCAGCTCACGGGTTAATTTTGAGGTGCATGAACTTCCTCAAGAACCATTAAGGAACGGTGCAGGCTTTGCGAGCAGAGCATTTGCTCATGTGGTGCGTTCTGTGTAGATCAGTGGTTCTTAACCTGTGTTCGATCGAACCCCAAGGGTTCGGTGAGTCAGTCCCAGGGGTTCGGCGGAGGTCAAGACACACACCCGACTCATATGATTCGTGATGACACGCCCTGCTTGGCCATCATTGGCTGCAGGTGATCACGCAACATCGCTTGGCCTATCTGTGCTGCAGGGAATTTGGTGCGCCCAGTAGTCGACTTGTGACTGTCATGATGGTACGTCGTGTGATTTCTTTCTCAATATTTTAATCCCTTCATACTAACTATGTTGAGCAAAAAAAGAAAGTGGTCGGACGAATATGTACGATATGGATTCACATGTATAACGGAACGTGATGGGAGTCAGCGTCCTAACTGCATGATTTGCAATGCCAAGTTAAGCAATTCTAGTCTAGCACCGGCAAAACTAAGAGAACACTTCCTTAAGCTGCATGTAGATGGAAAATACAAGAACACAACGCTCGCTGAATTCAAGGTGAAGAGAGCGAGATTCGATGAAAAGGCTACTCTGCCTGTTCTCGGCTTTGTACCCATCGACAAACCGATCCTTACAGCATCGTACGAAGTTGCTTACCTGATCGCAAAGCAGGGCAAACCACACACCATTGGTGAAACACTCATAAAACCAGCTGTGTTGAAGATGGCGAATATCATGCTGGGAAAAGCGGCTGAAGTTAAGTTATCCCAAAGTCCTCTTTCAAATGACACCATCAGCGACAGAATAGAGGAAATGAGCAAAGACATCTTGGCTCAAGTAGTTGCAGATCTGATTTCAAGCCCGGCAAAATTCACCCTTCAACTCGACGAGACCAGACGTTTCCAATCTAAGCCAGCTTGCTGTATTCGTGCGTTATGTGAAAGACGACGTGATAAAGGAAGATTTTTTATTTTGTAAGCCTCTTACAACAACAACTAAGGCAGCCGATGTGAAGAAACTTGTGGATGACTTCTTCAAAGACAACAATCTTCTGTGGGATATGGTTTCTGCAGTTTGTTCGGATGGAGCTCCAGTCATGCTGGGAAGAAAGTCTGGTTTTGGTGCGCTAGTGAAAGCCAATGCACCACACATCATTGTTACGCATTGTATTCTGCACAGGCATGCGTTGGCAACAAAAACCTTGCCTCCAAAACTGGCAGAAGTATTAAAAATTGTAGTGGAATGCGTGAACTATGTGCGAAATAGTGCTCTGAGGCACCGCATCTTCAGTGAGCTGTGTAAAGAAATGGGCTCTGAGTTCGAGGTACTTCTGTACCATTCTAACGTTCGGTGGTTATCCCGGGGACAGGTGCTGAATCGTGTTTTTGCCGTGCGTGTGGAATTAGCCCTGTTTTTGCAAGCGCACCAACATTGTCATGCAGATTGCTTCAAAAATTCTGAGTTCATTCTCATTTTAGCGTACATGGCTGATATCTTCGCAGCTCTCAATCATCTCAATTAACAGATGCAGGGCGGTGGAGTCAACATCATCGAAGCGGAAGAAAACCTGAAGGCTTTTCAAAAAAAGCTACCGTTATGGAAACGACGAACAGAGAACGATAACTTCACAAACTTTCCCCTGCTAGACGACTGTGTAAGTAAGATCGAAGATGTATCTGGAATCGGAGACATTTCTGTACCCGCGGAACTGAAGCAAGCAATTGCCACGCACTTAGATGAGCTTGCAAAGTCTCTGGACGGATACTTCCCTACAAGAGAATCATATCCAGCATGGGTGAGACAGCCGTTCACGTTTAGTGTTGAGACAACAGATGTCAATGATGAATACCTCGATGAAATCATTGAAATTCAGCAGAGCCAGGTTCAACAGCGACTCTTCAGAACAACAACGCTCTCAACGTTTTGGTGTCAACAAATGGTAACGTACCCTGTTATTGCTAAGAAAGCTCTGGAGATTTTCATACCGTTTGTTACAACATATCTTTGCGAGCAATCCTTTTCGAGGATGCTGGACATAAAAACGAAGAAAAGGAACAGACTTTGTTGCGAAAATGACATGAGAGTGGCACTTGCCAAGGTGAAGCCGCGCATTTCTGAACTAGTCTCTGAAAGGCAACAGCAGAAGTCACACTGATTTGCAGTAAATATTCATTATTATGTTTTTGTTTTTGTGTGAAAATCATGTTTTAATGGTTTTGTTCTTTGAACACAGTGATGTTGATGCACGGTTCATTTTGTGCACCAGTAAAATATATACCTATGTTTTGAATTTGGAAAAAAATCATATTTTATTTTTCCAATTAAGAAGGGTTCGGTGAATGCGCATATGAAACTGGTGGGGTTCAGTACCTCTAACAAGGTTAAGAACCAGTGGTGTAGATGTAAATGCGGTCGATCTGGCATGATGGCTCTAGTTTCTTAGATTCTGAAAGAAATGAAGCTACGTTAAGGTGTAATATTGAGGTGCATGAACTTCCAGATGATGTCGTGCACTCCTTGTAGATCTAAATGCAATAGTTCTGGCATGACGGCTATAATTCCTCAAATTCTGTGAGAGTTAGAGATTTGGAAGCAGTGCTCTGCTATGGTAAAGTTGGAGAAATGTTGAAACATAGCGGAGCACACGCTTTAGCCGCGTTGACCTGCAGCTGTTGGAGAGGATGAGGAAGAGGAAGTGAAAGAGCAGGTTCTGAGCGCTAAAGGAAACGGCTCGGACATCTGCTCCGCAAAAACAGCTCTGGTTCTAATTCGGCGTCCATTGCAGGCACTTCCTTTAGATTTGATTGCCATCCCGTCTAATGCTATCTGCCATATGTTCTGTCTTTCTGCTGTCTGTTTTTCTTCTCGACAATATATGGCCACTGTTTGAACAGTTCTTCACCTCCCCTGGGGTTTTCTCTCACAATAGGGACACTGACTTAATGAGGCCGCTCCAGCTGTGGCGATTCCACCTTCTGCTCGTGGATTTATTCACCGGATTTATTCTCTCTGCGCGTTTCAGCACCGTCAATCTGCCGTCGGCTCTGGTGAGGGAAATGCGGTCGTTTGGTTGTGAAAGGCTTTTGTGTGAAGTCGACAGTGGGCTGGACATGAGGGTTTATATAAGGAAGGGGAGTCCACATTTTCTTCCTTAAACCTTTTCCTTTTTAGTCTGAATCCTTTTGTGTGAGAGATCTGTACCCCACTGTTCATGTGAATAGTTTCAGGAGAACATCCATCCATTTCCTCATCCTCCCTTCTCCTGCAGGCGTTATACTGATCTTGTGAACCTTTTTGAGTAGGGTTCTCCATACTATTGCCCTATTTGGTTTTTCTAAAATATAAAAATAAAGAATTTGTAAATATGTTTATATATAAATTATATTTATTAATTAACTTATTTATTTTTTTAAAACAAAGGCCATGTCTAGACCAATCTGGATACATTTGAAAAACGAAGAGGAAAATCTGCGTTTTCAAACTTAACAAAAGGTTTTAGTGTGGACATGAAAAAAAGACAAAAAGCATTTTTCTTCTTTTTTTTTTTTTTTTAGGGTTTTTTTTTTTTTTTTTTACGTTTTTATTGCAGAGATCACATCTGTTTGACATGTGTCACTTTGACAAGATTTCCAACTTAGATATGCTCCCTAATCAGGGGAAAGAAAAAACATACAAACAAACATTGGTCATTCTCACACATTGTAACTTTCTCCATAGTAAATATACTTTTTACAACGTCTATCACATCCTGTATTTGAGGTGGATTAGGTTTATACCAGCACCTAGTGATGGCTTTTTACTTAATTATTCTATACATATATTTGATCCTTCTTTTCCAGGAACCTTTGACACCTTGCCTCAATAACTTTTCTAATGCATTATGTATATCTTTCCCAAAACTCCTGATTTCCGGGCATCCTCAAAATATGTGAAATATGAAAAATACGCCACAACGTCTCCAACAATTTGAGTTGCCTAGAAATGTATTATTCTGTTTCTACAGCAAAAATCTCTCCAATATGAGGAACAGGAACTTGCCTGTTGTAGTTTACAAATATTTTCCCAATCTTTATTTGACATGATAATACTACTTTATTTCTCCCATCTCTCCATAATTTACAGAGATGAATCTTCTGGTAAATCCATCAATGCGCTATATAATTTAGTAATAGTCTTTGACATTGGTTCAGCTTTGTAACCTGAGGAGAATCTTTGAACTAAAGCACTCTTCTTTAAGTCTCCATCAGTCATTTTACTTTTCTGATAGAAATGATCTGAAGATATCTGAAGAGTTTTTAACCAAGATTTTGGAAGGTGAGAGGATGCCTGAGGAATGGAGGAGGAGTGTGCTGGTACTGATCTTTAAGAATAAGGGAGATGTGCAGACCTGCAGTAACTACAGGGGAATTAAGTTGATCAGTCATGAACCATGAAGTTATGGGAAAGAGTAGTGGAAGCAAGGCTGAGAGAAGAGGTGACCATCCGTGTATGGTTTCGTGCTGAGGAAGAGCACCACAGACGCATTATTTGCTTTGAGAACGTTGATGGAGAAGTATAGAGAAGGTCAGAAGGAGTTGCATTGTGTGTTTGTGGATTTAGAGAAAGGGTACAACAGGGTGGAGAGAGAGGAGTTGTGGTATTGTATGAGGAAGTCAGGTGTGTCAGAGAAGTATGTGAGGGTGGTGCAGGACATGTATGAGGACATTGTGACAGCAGTGAAGGGTGAAGGTTGGACTGCATCAAGGATCGGCTCTGAGCCCTTTTCTGTTTGCATTGGTGATGGACGAGGTCAGACAGGAGTCTGGATGTTGAGGTTTTCGTTGGAAGTGACTAGGATGGAGAGGATTAGAAATTAGTTTATTAGAGGGACAGTTCATGTAGAACGTTTTGGGGACAAAGTGAGAGAGACGAGATTGAGATGGTTTGTGCAGAGGAGAGACATGCGGTATATCTGTAGGAGAATGCTGAGGATGGAGCCACCAGGAAGGAGGAAAAGAGGAAAGCCAAGGAGGAGGTTTATGGATGTGGTGAAGGAAGACATGCAGGTAGTTTTTTTTTGAAAGAGGCAAATGTAGAGGACAGGGGGGTATGTTTTTTGATTACATTTTCGATGCTTGTATCTTGCAGGAATCTCTCCAAACCAACCAATCGCTCTGTCCTTCCTTGATTTTGCTTGATACTCTGGATTGCACCAACCAACTATTAATCTCAACTGTGCTGCCCAGAAATACTTTTGCAAACATGGAAGTGCCACCAACCCCTCCTTTTTCTTTACTCAGGGTTAAAAATTTGACCCTCGATTTCTTCCCTTGCCTTATGACTCTGGAAATCAGTTTATCCCACACCAAAAATTGCTTTTTGGACAGGGGTGACAGGAAAAGACTGAAATAGATAGAGTAATCTCAGAATTATGTTTTGCTTAACTAAATCTACCCTAGATCCCATGTTTAAAAAAACTATAAAACGACCCATCTTGCGATGTCTAATTCTATTTAAAAAAAATATATATTGTTGGGGTCCATAATTGAGCATTTCTACATATTTAACATGTTTAAGATCCCTTTTAAGGCATGATCCTTTGGATATGGCTGATAGCATGGAGAGTCTGTTTAATGTTGTGTTGCGTTTGTCCACTCCGATCGAAACCAGATTGGTCGGAGTTAATTAGTTCCGGCATTATCACTTCAAGCCTTTTAGCCAGGACTGAGAGAAATAGCTTTTCTAATCCATATTCAGGACGGGGATTGGTCTATAAGCCGTGCAGTCTGGTATATTTTCCCCCTCTTTCCGAATCACAGAAACAACGGCTTCTCGCCACGAGGGCGCCAAATCACCTTCGCGTAAAACATAATTAAATGCTGGCAATAAAAAAAAGGATAAGTGGGATAAATCGGATATATATATCCATCTGGACCTGGTGGTTTATTTGTTTTAAGCCTAGAAATTGCTTTATTTATTTCCTCTTCAGTTATAGCTGCAGTTAAATTCGCATCTCCAGGTGTCACTCACCAAAGGGAGTTTTAAAGGAGAGAAAAGAATCCGTTTGAACAGGATCTACATTCTTGTTTGTGTGTACAGATTTTTATCATTTTTTTAAACACTCATGAAATATGTTTCGATACCAGGTAGTGTATCGCCGTGGCCGCCGCTTGCTCCCGTAACCTTCTGGCCAATAACTTAATCGCTTTGCCTCCAGCCTTAAGAACATTAGTCATGTGTATGGAAGTAAACCAATTCTGTTTCAGTTTTTTTTTTATTTCCTGGGACAAATTCGTTTTAGAATCCTTCTAATTTTCCACTTTATTTAAGCTCTTTGTAAGCGTGTGAGGTTTTTCAAGTCTACATTTCTTTAATTTAGACATAACGGCTATTACTTTACCCCTAAAAACCACTTTACATGCATCCCATAATATAGTAGGCGGGACTAATCTATTATCATTCTGCTAAACATATTGATCTATTTCTACTATGTTGTTCACTAATCACTCTTATTCAGGAGAGTGTTTTTCGGTTTATTCTCAAAATTTAGAGAAAGTGATATTAAAGCAAATAATATGAATAATATGTTTAATCTCTTTGTCCTGGATGAAAGTCTCTCTATACATCAATCAAACCTATTTCATTGAACATTGTGTTTATCTGGTCCCTCAGTGGGTTCGCTAGTTAAGCGGAAGAGTTCGAAGAATCTAACTTAGAGTCTTTATTGGACGATTTTCTCTTTTTTTAAGTTACCGTTTATCTTTATAGAACTGCTAAATTTTTTTCTTTCACTCCACACATTCTCCCGTCTTTTTGGTCCCTTCTCCCCGAACTCGTACAGCAGTCATCGATAAGCGCCCCCTTCCGAATTAGCAATGAACATCACCATAACAAAGAACAAGCAGAACTTTCAATTGAAGAAGAATTCAAGGAAAATAAAATCAAGACTTCCAAGTGAGGGGTCACATCATAACGACCCTTAAATGAGCAGGGATGACAAATATACTCCATGGGATGAAGCTCTTGTACTTGCAGTATATTTTGATGGCCCATGCACTTAAAGACATATCGTCCTAGAAATTGTTCATCTTTTCCTTCTGCACCATTTGCCCTAAAAAAAAAAAGGGAAGACCATTGGTGGGTTCAGATCCAGGATTCCTCCAGGAAAGAAATCGTGCCCAAACAGTTTGTTAGCCGTAGCATCTCTTCCAGCACTTCTTTCCGTGTATTGAATTTGGTTGAATCTGCGTCATCAATTCTATTTTATACCCTCTTCCGTTCTTTTACCAGACTCGTTCAATTCTTCCTTTATATCCTGAAGTTGTTTGTGGCGGTCTTGTTGAAAGTCCCTAATCTCGTCAGGCTAATTTGCACTTTCCCCGTGTTGCTCGCGCAAATTTGTTCAAGTACGTTTGGGTCGTTTTCATTGGTCTTCTCTTTTTCCTCTATAGTTGCTTTTTTTCATAAGTCTGTCAACACTTAAAAGTTGTTAATATCAGGATCTGGGGCACTGACCTTGTGCAACTTGTCGGAGCGGATTGATTATGTGGCCATTCCCGAAAAAAAAGACCCATAAGGTGTTTCTGTGAACGGACTTTAGTTCTGTTTTGTAGCGTCTTGGTAATTTGTACCAGATCAATCCTTCTGTTGCTGTAGGATTAAAGGTTTCTCGTAAATTTTTTTTTTTTTTTTATAATTTCTAGAATTTTAGAATTGCAGTTTAAATAAAATTCTGCACATCGCACTTGGTTTGGTGTTCATTTGTATGAACTAGAGTAGCTACAACCTTCCGGCCAGTTAGTTGGTGATAGAACAGCATACATCAGAGATTCTGACTTCTGCGTATTTCAGTGTGGAAAAGTATGGAATTTGGAAATTGAAAAATGCGTAGAGACCCTGAGAGCTGAAATGCACGGCTTCGCCGGACATTTGATATTCAAACGTTGAAAATCTCTCGTTTGTCTCCGTAATTCAGAAGCTCTCCTGAGTAAAGGGGGAATGCTGAAAGGTACACAGATCGCTCGGTTGCTCTGTAGTCAGACACACGGCGCTCTGTGTGTGGTAACAGAAGGGCCGAGTAGATTCCAGGCGGTCTGGTATTTCCGTCGTGTTGGAGGAATAGTATCAGACTCGAATGGCTTGGCTTAATGCTATCTCCGCTTTCCAGGAATGCACGACTGAAACGTGCTCCCGGCTTCTCTGTCTGTCTCTTCAATAGACGTCAAACACACAGGGAGATCCCCTGCTGATAAGCACCGAGATCGGCTTTATACTGAATTCCACCCCCAACCTTCCCCCTCCCGGGACCTCAAACACTAGGGGACTTGAACACACACACACCACTTATCTCATCTACTTCATAATTGCTTTTGTTAACATTCATATAAGGATGCAATAATATATATTTATTTCATTTTTATTTATATTTTATTTTTAATTTCATTTATTTTGTGTATTTGTTTTTCAGACAGTGTCACACAGCAGCTTTATACAAATAAATTAATTAATAATATGCCTTTTAAATGACTACATGCCTGGTACACACTTGATATAAGATAAGCCTTGATCATTGAAAATCCACTTCTTTGTTTTTTTGTCTTTAATTAGTGTAGTTTAATAATCGATACAAAAATGTTAAAAGCTATTTATTGATAATTAAAAAAAAAAATTTGGGTTTTTTGTGCCAAATTTTTTTATTCTTTTCTTTTTTTTTTTTTTTACTTTAAAACATTTTCTTTGACTTGAATTCATTCACACTATTTCAATTATTTGTTTAATTTGTTCTCTACTTTTCTTTCTTTCTTTTAATTCTTTCGTTCTTTAATTCTTTAAATACTTTCTTTGATTTATACTTTACTTTCCTGTCTTTTAGTTAATTTTTTTCCCCCTTTTTCTTTCAAATTGTCATCTGACCATAAATCGGTCATGTTATAACCATCTCTGCTGCTGGACAGTTTCCACCCTGGTGTCTCTGATACTTACCGACTGCTTAATGACCACATACATTGCTGAGGGAAATGTTTTTTTTTTTTTTTTTTTTTTTTTTTGAGGGCACGAGTTTAATGAAGGTTGAGGTTTTATTATTATTAATATTATTATTATTATTATTATTATTATTATTATTATTATTGCATCAGGTTTGTCTATTCACTATAAGAATAATGGTGACTTGTATAAGTGCACTTAGGTGAGAGTTATTAACACTGTTATTAACATTGTTAGCACCTGCATTCTTTGCAGCCTTTGTGATCTGCCCCGAGCGGGTGGAGGAGTGTGTACTGGGTCTGAAGCCCTGCTGGTCAGAGAGGAACGTGCAAGGCCATGAGCAGGCTCAGGCCTGATTTGCGGCCGGGTTTGTTTTGGTAAACAGCCGTGGGACGGCCTGAATAGGGAATGAGAGGGAGATTTGCATATTAATGAGCTTCAGTTGAGCTCCTCTGACCCCTCCTTCCCTCTCCTCTCTCTCTCTCTCTCTCTCTCTCTCTCTCTCTCTCTCTCTCCTCTGCAGTTGCCTCAGAGAAGCTGTGGAATACACACCGCATAGGCTCTATCTCTCTCTCTATTTCTTCTTCTTATCCTTTACAGCACGGCACTGCAGAGGATATCCTCTTGCTCGTTCCTCTCGCTTTTCTCCTCCGTGATTTAAGGCTGCGTTCTGGAAACCGACTTTTGTTGAGGGTCAGTTCTCAGGTCTGGACTTGGACTTGGGATCCAGTGGTAGACTAAATAGTTTTTGATCATCGACTTCACCCGGGACACTCTTTCCACAATCTCCTTGCTGGATCTGTATTCTCGTCTGGAGTCGGTGCCCAGGCTCTTATGTGGGTTTACAAAAGCAGCGGTTGCTGGCCGGCCGCTCGCATGCGGGTCGAGATGAACCACTGCATTCCATTCCCGATGTGCCTGGCTGGAGGTAGACATCTTCCCGTGTGTTCATAGAGAATCTCCTTTAAATCTTCAGCTCCTGCTCTTTTGCTCTACAGCTCCAACAACCTGTAATATAAAATAGTGATGGGTCATTTATGAACGACTCTTTAATGTGACTCAGTCGCCTCAAAGAGCGATTCGTTCATTTTCTATCGGACATGCACCATCAAAGCATCCCAAAATCTACGAGGTTCTGACCACAGAATTGAGTAGTTCATCTCTCGACTCTTCTAGTCCACGTTGTTCGTTCTTTTATCACGTGACTCCCATAAACGCTACACATTGCAACAGATTTAGTGTTTTTTTTTCTTTTCGGTCCGAATCTTGACATTATTGTTACAACAATTAAAGAAGTCACATCACCAAAGAACTAACGACACGGACCAGAAGGTATGAGAGGCGAAGCTACTCATTCTGTTTGTTTATCATTTGTAATTAGCTGCAGTGTCGTATTTTTAGAATCAGAACTATTGGTGTATGTAGACGTGTAAAGCTGCTTATTAAAAATGTAACATTTATTATTTCTGATCAACGGAACGAAATGAACTAATCGACTGAAAAAAAAAAAAGATTAGTTCATTTTGACGAACGAGACTCAAAGAACCAAGTCACTGAAATGATCCGATTTCCAAACATTAGTATAAAACAAAGCACTCAGACGATGTGTGTCCTGTTGTGTGATGAGTGATGGGTAACCTGTTGCTCTGCTGAATTAGTTGGTCTTGTATTTAGATGTAGGACCGAGTTTTGATAGTTTGGAATGGATTTATTCTGTTTTTTTTGTTTGCTTTGATTGCATTTTTTGGGGGTTGACCAAACACTCGTAAATCAACAAATAAAAGGATTTGAGTTTCTCGTTTTCTAGTTAAACTCAACTAGTGGCGCAACGGATCGTTTTTTTGTATCCGCAAAAAAGGGGAGGAGACAATTTACTTTCTATTTTCTATCAAAGAAATACCCCTACACATGCGATTTGAATGATCTGGGAGGCTTTGGAAGTGAACACATGACCGCTCTGGATCACAGATTAACTGTTGCACCCCTACTTTCAACCTTTCAAACACTTTGATTATTTAGAAAGTGACCAATAATTTGTGAGCAATATTTGATACGTGGATCGTTTTTTTTCTCGAGCGCATTCTCTCAGCGCCGCTGCTGCTACGGAGACCGAGACGTGTCCTGAGAGTCCCATACAATACAGATTAACATGGCAGAGGTAGAGCTGTAACTTCCTGCAGACACAACGGGGAAAATAACGTGGTTTTATTTCAACTTTTTTTATTTTTTTATTTTTTTCGCCACTACAAAGTTCCTGTTTGTGAAAAAGTAGACGTTAGAAGTCTGAAGGCACATAAGTAAGATTGATTATATTGAATTGAACATATGATATTGAACATCATATTTTTCCCCAAATACATCATCAAAATCTAATTCAACACAATGATAATGCAATCCATGTTTGAGAAGGTCTTTTGCTTGTTTCAGGAGTGCCTTAAAATAAAAGCATAAAATGCTGTGCTTCTCCTGTGGAGGAATGTCCCACAGCCACAGACCATTATGCTGAAAAGCAAAGTGTAGGGAAATTCGCTGTGTGTGTGTGTGCGTGTGTGTGTGTGAAAGACGTCACTCTCCGCATGCCGGTTTTGCATCAGCAGCTGCCTCGGCACCCATCAATCTCCCCGACCGATTCAGCCTCAGTACCAAGCAGCTTAATCTGACACACATTCTCTCTAATTAAATCTTCTCTTCTCTCAGCGTGAACGTGGTAGAGGTGCGCGAGTAACGAGGTCTAGATCGTGAGAATTTCATGTAGTGCAAGGCTTATTCCTGATGTCTCTACGTCAGCGTGACTTGTTGTGATGTATACATTAGTGTAACCTTACGGCTTACAGTGGCAGATAAACACCAGCGTTAGGTATATATTTTTTGGTTGTGTGTAATATTTCATGATTTTGCTACGATCTACAGTTTCAAAATATATTTTAAGCCGTATCGTAGCAGGAAATGACACAACAAGCTCAGTAATTAGCAGTCAGTGCTGTCAGATTCGGTCATACTCAGTTGAAAACTGGTTGTTTGGCATGTTTGGGTCAAGGATTTGTTCCGTTAGCGTTCGGTTTCTCCGAGGGATCATCTGTTCATCTTAATAACTCCAGACTCATTCTGAAGCAGTTTTGTTGTTTCACAGCAAAAATATAAATGCTGCTTTGTCGCATTTGCTCGTTTCAGGACTTAAAAAAGGATGTATGTAGTATAGTATCATGTCAGAGAAATTTTACTTTATGATTATGAATTATATATTTGGAATATAAAAATATTGTGCACCAGTTTTAAACGTTTCATTTATTTTTTTTGTCTATGAATATGCATGAAATGATTCCCTGATACCATGAGATGAAATGAATTAGTTTTTTTTTTTTTTTTTTTTTTTTTTAGTTTTATTTATTTATTTATTTATTTATTTATTTTATATCAAAAACACCATGTAGCTTGAAGCTGTTTTATTAACCAATCAGCAAAGAGATTTGGTCACTCCAAGGCCATCTCCAGACGTCCGATCACGTCTGCATTATTTTCGCTTCCTTTGATTGTCTGGTCAGAGCGTGCACCAATCAGAACTCACAAACCGCATCTGTAGCAAACTGCACATGCTTAAATATATTCATGTGAATTTGGCGGTTTGTTTTTTTCATTCCACTGTCACAGATACGCTTACAAGGACGTTTACAAAACTGACTTCTGCTGGAGATGATGTATGCGGGCGGTGCAGTTGTGGCTACAGTGAAAGGAGACGTGTTGAATTGTGTTCGCTTTAGTAATTACATTCATCCTCATTGTATTCATTGTATTGTATTGCTAGATGATGATAGGTGGGTTGGTTCAGGTAGGACACCACTTGGATAAAAATGGTGTAAATATTTAAAAATGTGATTAGATGATATGACAAAACCATACCCACATTTCTTTTAATACATGATCTCTAGCCTGAGGTTTGAATGCAAAAGTCCAGCAATATAACAGTCATATTGAACAAAGTGTCCTATTTAATTTATTTGTTTTAATTAAGCTTCAATAAAAACATGGAAATTTGTACCATATATTCCTGGTACAGTGATTTGTTCTAATGATTCATTACGACAATCCAAAATTCACCAATAAAACTCTGCATTAGGAGTCGGAAGGTGCATGTAATTGGCGCAGGTTCCCTTTTTTGGAATCCGCGTCCTCGATGTTCCTCACCCTCAATTCCGGCACCGTATTACGGAGCGAAGTCTATATCCGGGGATTGGTAAAGCTGCTTTGTGATGATTGTTGTTAAACATGCTACAGTAATCACACGTTAATTGTGTTTCTCTCCGTCTGCTCAGCCTGAGGCAGAGTATATACATGAAAGCATCAGGTTATTATCAGTAATGCCGTGATTGTTTGTTCTTCTGTAAGAAACGGTCCTCGAGGGGCGCACTCTTTAATCTCCGAAGTATCTTCGGGGCATTTTATGAATATTTAAGCAGCGTCCTGCTGTTAGCGAACAGCTACGGATCTGTTTGAAGAACCGGGTGGAGGACGTGTGTCGGTCGTGACCCAGGACACGTTTTGTAGATTTGCTTGATTAGTACGTGTGTAGATCAAGTTCAGTAGTAACTCTTGTGTACGCTGGTGTGTGTTGCTGCAGAACCGCTCATTAGCACTACTGCAGTGCGTTTCGAACTTCATCTGCCCCACACACACACACACACACACACACACACACACACACACACGGTAGCTCCGCAGTGTAAATAAGGGTCCTGAGAATAGTCAAATTTTTTCCCTTTTGTTCCTCCGTGCGGGTGGGGAGGTTGGTCTTTTGGTGGGTTTGTTTCCACTTGCGAGCCATATTAGGAAGAATATAGCCCTGGTAGGCGACATGTGGAAGAGGTTTTCATGATGTGGCTGTGCTGCACCACACAGAAGAATCTCACTGCAGTTCTGATAGCATTCAGGCACCTCACTGTTTGGGACACGGTCCAAATAGTCACCATTTCGAGGTTTTATATGTAATATAATCTATGATCGGTTTTATGAATTATGAAATTATTACATTCAGTAATAAAGATGTTGGACTTCTGATTAGAAGGTCGTAAGTTTGGATCCCAGCACCACCAAGCTGCCACTGCTGGGCCCTTCAGCAAGACCCTTCCATCCCAACAGCCCAGTTGTGTAAACTTGCTGCTGCATCGCCGTATGTCAAACGTATGTCATGCCAAACACCTCTGTGGAAGATTTGCTCAGTTTCAACCACGTTTGCACTTTATAACTTGCAGTCCATGATGAAATAAAGCACATTTACATTTACATTTGCGGCATTTAGCAGACGCCCTTATCCAGAGCGACGTACAAAAGTGCTTTGAGTCTCTAGTAATGAATAAATCTACACTGGTATGCTAGATTACGACCTTAATATAAATATAACCCTTGAATTCTACAAACTTGGAAAGTGCTAATTTAAGTATTTCAGGACCAAACTAATAAGCACAGACCAACACTCTAGAATCAACTGAGTTAAATAGATATAGAAAGTTAGAATCCTACCTTACCAGAAGAGAGTAGATTCAAGATAGAGCTAAAGCACACTAAAGCACATGGTCAGAACAGCACTAGTTGCACGGCTCCCGATGTACACAGGACGGCGTTTATTGCGACACTTACTTATGAAGGTCGGTGCTCCCTGTGACTGTGCATGCAGCCTTGTGCTGCCATCTATTGGCGTGTTACAAAACTAGAGTCGAACCTTTTTGATACCACCTCGTAAGACTGATGGACGACTCTAGACTTCTGATGTTTCAATCTCCGTATAAACTCGACGCTTGCCGTTATATACGATCGTAATCTTATTACCGCATCTGGCAGCTGGCAATGATTTTGTGTGCGCAGGTTTTAAATGTCATACTCTGAGCTTGATAATTGGTCTAAAGCACTGAGCTTGGAGCCAGTGGACTTCACTGATAATAACGGCCACTTCATCTGTCAAGACTTTTCCGCTGTTCTGTCTTCCTGTTTGCTCCCGCTGATGAAACGGATGTGTGTCCAGATTCAGTTAATCCTTATCACTGTACAGGACAGCTTTTTCTCAGCCCTACAGCCACCAAGGCTTTCACCTGCCCCCCATATTTCCTTTTCTTTTCAGCCTTGGACTGTTTCTGATGTCACCACATTCACTTTTTTTTTTTTTTTTTTAGGCTCTGTTATTCAGCTTCCTGCCTCACACCGTGAGCATCCGTGGTATTAATAACACTCTTGTGTACCGCGATGGTTGTTTATCTCGCGTTTTTTAGCACTGGATCTGTCAGCAGGGGGGGAAAGTGTACCAGCAAAGAAAGCAAATGGGATTGCATGTTGGGCTAGGATTTACCCTTTCCAGTGCAATTTAGACGCTTCACAAGGTTTCATTTATTGTGAAACAGGCGGTAACAATACACTCGCTTTTTTGTCAAAGAAAAAAAAAAATAAAAATACAAATGGTTTTCAGGAATTCGGAAATGTGAGAAACTGTGGATGGGCGTGGCCAGCTGGGAACGCACTTTTTGAATCCACATCTAGTTAAGCAGAGCATTCGTCACAGTGTGTTAAATGAAAATGCATGTTCAAACATTTTAATAGTCAATGCATTGAATGCGTTAAAAAAAAGATATTTAAATCCCGATTGTGCTACTTTTTTTACTATACTGAATGCATTTGGGACAAATAACATCTAAATGTTGGTTTTGCTACCATTTCATGTTACACACATCAAATCAATTTGGGGTAAACTTATAAAGCATTAACATTAGTATCTCATTTACATATTAAAACTACTGATGGAAATGGCAAATGTAATGCTATATTTAAATTTTCTTTTTTCATCAAACTTTGCTAATGTAATGGAAAATAAAAATGTAATTACAGAAATACGCTTGTTTTTGAATATTTAATGTTAAATTGAATTTTGAGTCCATAGGAGTTTGTGAAATGTGTTTATCATTCAAGCTGTGCAGCAACAATAGACGTTTGTACTAAAAAATCTATCACTGTGAACCAGAAACTCATACAGTACAGAGAGCTGGTGGCTTTGGGTTCGCTTTAATCGAACTCAAAAGCAGATGTCGACATATGTGGAAGCGATTCCCGAACGGCTTTACTTCCTGCTTCAGTACAATGGTGAGAACATGGATTGTGTGTTGTATGGAGACGTGATATCATCACAATATATGGAACGGAGACCACGTTTGTAATAAGAATAAGAAGCAGCGATGCGAAAAACATCAGCACAATGCCTTTGCTTTTGCCAATGCCACAATGCCAAAAAAGTTGTTTTTAACCTTCCAATGTGATATGATTTGGCAGTTTCTCTCATCACTTAGTTTTATATACAATCAGTTCCTCATCAGTCTTTCCTGTATTAAAAAAAATAAAAATAAAAAAAAAAAAAAATATATATATATATATATAAAAATTTATATGTATGTAAGATATGTTTTACTTCTATGGCTGGACAGCAAGGCCTTCTCTGAATCATTGACTTATTATTAAATCTATTTTTATCCAGGAATGTGTACACATTGACTTCTCTTCATTTCATGCCGTTTCCTTCTATCCAGAGATTCTATCCAATCTGATTTCAACCGTCACATCACGTATGGCCATAAGGCCAGCACTGTGAGCACTGCATAAAATCTTACTTAAAGCAGTTGCTTTAACCAATCAGATTGCCATCCACCTATCATCCGAATACTAATGCATTTTCATGTCCTTTGATTGGACGGTAGACAGAGCTCACAAACCGCATCTGTAGCAAACTGTACAAGCTCAAATCTATTCCTGTGGATTTAATAAAATTTTTAATTCCACAATAACTGATAACCGGTTTCGGTTTGGTCGCAGATGCACTTACAAGGACGTTTACAACACGGACTGATCTCATGAGGTGAATATCGGTGCTTCTGCTAGAGATGATGATGATGTGGTGCAGCTGTGGCTACAGTGAAAGGAGACGTGTTTCATTGGGTTTCTTGCTTTAGTGATGACGTTCATTCTCTCTGTATGAGATTGCCGTCTGTGATGCAGTGCATCTCTATAATATGGAGATTTTTTTTCTAGCCGTGGCGTTCAAATGATGATGATATTAAATCTCCCGTGAATAAACAGTTACTGTTCTGGTATATATAATACTAGGAGTGTTAAAGGAATGCACCTACATCCTGTGCAGCACATCTGACTCATTACACAGATCATCAGCGACTATATGACTGACCCCGGTTTTCGCTTCTCGACTCGTCGGAGAACGTGTTAACACAACAGCCTTTTACCTGAAGGCCAGGTGAAGAGTTCAGACATGAGATGACGCGATGTTTGGTCTCATTCATGAGTTGCGAGTTCATCTGCTTTGATGACGAGTACCGGGCGTGGCGTCTTGTCAGACCCGAGAGCACGGGTAGTATTCCTCTCTGCTTACTTCTGCTCACTCATGGCTGTGTGTTTGCATCTCCATATCAGTCCTGAGTGGCCTGCGTCTCTGAGGTTTCTGCATAGAGGTAGGAATGCAGCTAAAATGAAGATCTTATACGATGTAACCACTGATAAACGTTATGCGTGTGTTTAATCTGAAGTGTTTGCTGCCCATTTCTGGTTGTGCTGAACTACAGTGGCTGATCACGATGTACAGATGTTTGTATAAGCGTGTATAAAAAATGCAGGATCAGGTTCACTGGGGCAAATCAGTGTTCGATTGTGGAAGATCATGTTCATAGTTCTATAGATATAAAAACGCTATATTTTCAAGAACTTTAAGGACGGATTTGGAATGTAATTAACAACAGTCTGCTACAATGGCTCAGAACCATTGTATTTAAGCACCAATCACTGAGCACCTCAACAACGAATGGAAATTCAGTGATGAGGTTTCCTTTTGGGTCCGGTTCCTCTTACGTTTTCTTCCTCAGGCATAACATTATGAGCGGTGAAGTGAAGAACGCTGATTATCTCTTTATCGTGGCACCTGGTAGTGGGTGGATTTATTTATTAAGCAGCAAATTAACATTTTGTCCTTTAAAGTTAAAAACAGGAAAAATGTGCAAATGTAAGGATTTGACTGAGTTTGGGGAAATCAATGGAATTGATGCACGTGGGGAGCGAAGGCTGGTCCGTGTGGGCCGAACCAACAGACAAGCTCCTGTAGCTGTTAAATGCTCGAGGAAAAAATTAGGCATGTGGCCACGTTGTCTTAAATTTTTTGCTTTATCCTGATTCTTCATGCCGTCATGTCGCACTGCAGTGGTGTGTATTTGTGTTTTGTGTGTTTGTATGTTACATACCAAAGAAAGCACATCCAATTTGTGCTCTAATAACCCTAGAAGATAAACAAGGGTGCATTGGGTCTCAGGAGTGTGTGTGTGTGTGTGTGTGTGATGGGCGACGTGGCTTTTCTGCCTCAAGGGAGAGCATTCCATCACTTCTCAAAGGAATGGACGTGAGATCAGAATCTCTGAACGTACAGCACACCGTACTGTATATCGCCGGACACAAAATTACAGTGTGATAAGGAAAAGAACAGCACAGAAAATCTCCATCCTGTGTTTCAGCCACGTGTGTCACAAAACCATGCGTTTTTCCGGTTTCATTCTTCGTGTCTGTAGTGTATCTGTAATGAAGTAGGCTGTGTTTTAGCACCATGAGAACAAATTTGTTCCAAATGTGGACAGCTGTTTATTGTTTCATGCTAATAGAGTGGATGTATTTACTGAAATGCTAGAGCCACTCCATTACTCGTGTAGTCCTTGCCCTTTTTAATTTTGACTGCACTTATGCTAATCAGCAGGATTAGAAACCCTACCAAGACTCGGCTCCTGATTTCCCCAAAGGTTTAGGGCATGGAGGGGAAAAAAATCAAACCGGAGGAGGACTAGCTCACGGTGAGGGTCTGTCCTGAAATGTAACTAGCATGCAAAAAAAAAAAACCACAAAAAAAAAGCTAGCGAAGACTTCTCTTAACGTAATCACTGGAAATATGCAATAGAGGAACAATTAAAGTCAGTTTTAAAGCACTTTTAACGATGGACATTGTCCCAAAGCAGCTTTACACAGATTTTCTTTCTTTCTTTCGGCTTCTCCCGTTAGGGGTCGCCACAGCGGATCCTCCGCATGTTTGATTTGGCACATGTTTTTACGCTGGATGCCCTTCCTAACGCAACCCTCCCCAATTTATCCGGGCTTGGGACTGGCACTGAAAGTGGCTGGGGTTGGTTCCCTGACCGGGGATTGAACCCGGGCCGCAGCGGTGAGAGCGCCGCATCCTAACCACTAGACCACCAGGGAACCTAGCTTTACACAGATAAAGAGGCTTTACACAGATAAAGAGGTTATAAAGTTGGAATGTGTAACTTTTTTTTTGCCTTGTAAGTTTGTCCCTAATAAGCGAGCCAGTGGTGAGACTCACAAGGAAAATCTTACTGAGGTGGCATGAGGAAGAAACCTTGAGAGGAACCAGGTTCAAAAGGGAACCCGTCCTCATCCTCAACACTGAATATCTATTAATTTCAGGTCTTTCATTGTTGAGGTGTAGTGTTCAGTCATGGGCGGAGACCATTGATATCAAAAAGTTTCGAGACGGGTTTTGTTTATAAGAAAATTATTTAAAAAAAAGCAATACAGAGTCCCAGCGTTCCTGCCACTTCTGGAATGTGTCCTGTGAGTCCTCTTTTTCAAAGCGTGTCAAGCACCTTCTGCGATTCGCGCCGGATCTCTGTGATGGTGTCAAACTTCCTCTTCGGGAAGAGGGCGAAATCCGCAGGAGCCAGATCTGGCTAATGGGTGGGTGTGGAAGTGAGATGCGAACAGTTTCAACATTTTCGGGGGGTTGAGTTCGTCGAAGGTCTTCCCGATCTCTCGCAATCCTCCGGTGATGTTCTTCCTCTCTTGAAGTGTGTGTGCCGCTCGAAACTCCTCGAACGACACGGCGATGCTGTGGCGAATGTCCCCATGCCAGATTTGGCCAGTTTCGCCCAGAATTACACGTTCGCTCTTTTGTTCTGATTTGCTGCTCATTAGTCTCGAAACTTTTGGATACCACATCATATTAATTCCAGTCTAAATCTATTCTTCATGGATCTTTCGGCTTGAGTCATGTGGGAGAATTGATGACTTTGAAGCCACAGTTACTAAGTGGGCAGGGTTTGCTTAAATCCTAATTAGTCTGGAATGTAATGATGATGTAATTAATGAGCACAGAAATTACCTCAATTTGCTAACCTTTTTTCCCCTACGTTCCTGAACAGAATATGACCGACACCTAGCGTACAGTAAAGGCATGGCGACGGCGTACCTGGAGCCCAGCCTGAGTCACGGCGTGGGCGGAGGGGTCAAGTCTCGTCTCAGCGGGGGAACCGAGCGCTCCGGACCTGCTCCCGATCGCGTCCTCAAGGTCATCCACCACTTTGAGAGCAAGAGCGAACACAGCACATGGTGCAGCAACATCCGTCACGGAGACGCCACCGATGTCCGGGTAAGAGAGAGAACACCAGTGTTCTCTATATTCGTAGGCAGGAGGCACAGGTTCCAAACCAGCTGCTGAGCTTCACTGTTAGTTTGGGTTTTCGACATAAAATAGATCCCGTGATTTTAACGGTATTTAAGTCACGGTTCCGTTCAATTTCGGTGCGGTTGCGGCGAAGAAATGCAAAATATAAAATTGCTAGCCGTTTTTTTTTTTAATTATTATTATTAACGCAGTTTATTATCATTAATGTTCGTGAACATCGACAGTTTTCGTTTTTTAAAACAATTTTAAATAAAATGCCTGCATGGTTTAAAAAGAAAAAAAATATGCCGTATAAGACAATACTTTTTTCTAAAATCTTTAGACAAAAAATGTAGGGTCATCTTACACACAGAAGTAATCCGAGGAGAGAACCACGCCCATACCATGTCTCTGCAAACAAGCTTCCTCCAATCACAAGCCTTATGTAACTGGTTTTATCTGATGCTGAACAAACCAATTAGAACACATCCTGGTGAAGGTGGAGCGCATGTAGGCAGCACGCAGGTGCGACAGTGTCTGGTAATGTCGTCAAGTGTGATGCAGAATACAGTGTAGTACTGGTATTTAAACTTTAATTTTATTTTGGGGTGAAAAAGTTTGAGTCGTCTTATACATGGGGGCATCTTCTTCTTCTGCTCCTCCTTCTTCTTTCGGCTTCTCCCTATTAGGGGTCGCCACAGTGGATCATCTGTCTCCATACCCCCCTGTCCTCCACATCTGCCTCTTTCAACCCAACCATCTTCATGTCTTCCTTCAACACATCTATAAACCTCCTCTTTTCCTCCTTCCTGGTGACTCCATCCTCAGCATTCTCCTACTGATATACCACACGTCTGCACATGTCCACATGTCGTTTCTAATCCTGTACATCGTCATCACTCCCAACGAAAACCTTAACATCTTCAGCTCTGCTACATCCAGCTCCACCTCCTGTCTTTTACTCAATGCTACTGTTGTCACAATGTTTCTGGTCTTACTCCCTTTCCACTTGGTCTCCAGAACACACAACATATCTACCTTTTCTCCTCTCCATCATATCAGCTATCTCTCTCCCTTTACCAGTCATAGTACCAATATTTAAAGTGCCAACCCGACCCTCCACCCTCCTACACTTATCCTTTCCCTGCCGTCTCTGTAGACGTCTTCCTCCTCTCCTTCTCCTCCTTCAGCCACCAGTAGCCCAAATTCCACCGGTACCCTGTTTGGCTAACGATACCTGTGGCGGTCGTTGGTAACTCGGGCCACGACCGATCCGGTATGAATTTCTCTTTCGTGATACGCATATTCGATTTGGCACATGTTTTACGCTGGATGCCCTTCCTAACACAACCATTTCATAACCAATCACAACCCTCCCCATTTATCCGGGCTTGGGACCGGCACAAAGAGTGCACTGACTTGTGCAACCCTAATGGCTGGGTTACATGGGGGCGTCTTATACACGGAAAAATACGGTAAGAGTGTGTGTGTGTGTGTGTGTGTGTGTGTGTGTGTGTGT
>JAAIIK010000068.1:5619533-5629895 GCA_014706435.1 Silurus glanis | reverse complement strand
ATATAAACACACACACACACACACACACACACAAATGGAACATTGAGTGTAACTACTGTATGTGTTTACAGCACCTGCGCTAACAGCATTGCCATTGTAGATCACTGAATAATGATCAGCACTTACACTGCCACCGGACCGAGCGGACGGCGTGTCCTCCTGCCGTTAGGTCACGTCCTACACGCGCCACCTCACAGATGGCATTTCAAACGTGGTCTTCTCACTCCTAACCACTTCAGACAATGTGCCATTACTGCTCCACATCCCATTCAGGCTCTTGCTTGCCAGCTGTAGCTTCTTTTCATTCACCTCAAAATCGGCCTTAAACTCTTTGTTAGCTTTACCGTACCTCAGAGTCACAGGGTCAAAGGAAACAAAAAGAAATGGCTCGTCCCAGTCTTTTAATCACGCGCCGTTTCATTTCCACGCCACTCGACCCTCAGCTTTGTCTTCACGTTCTTTGTTTGCTGGTCCACCTCCTTTATCGGGATGTTAAATAAGACGAGGAGACGTCTGGCAATCACGGAGGCCGTTGTTGGCGCCCGAACGAACACGAGCCCATGGCAGAGAATTTGGTGGAAGAAAACTTTCATGTGCGTAGCGATGCCCACCTTTAAACTTATGTCATTGTGTTCTCCAGCATGTCCTCTTTTGCTTTAGCTAATAGGAAGTAGGGTTGCAAAATTACAGGGATTTTCAAGACTGGAAACTTTCCATGGGAAATAAACAGGGATAAACTGGGAATTTACTAAATTGCAGGTGAGCCGATAACAGGGAACTTAAATGTAGTTGGAAAAAAAAAAAAGATCTTGCTGAATAATTTTGGTTAAAATTTCAGTGATTTCACCAAATTTCTATTCACTTCCCATAAATTCATGGTAAATTTCCAGCTTGTTATATTTCCAAAACTCCCCAGATGAAGTTCCCATGGAGAGTTTCCCAAAATTTTTCTGCCCCTTTGCAACCCTAATAGGAACATGATTTTTCCACCTTCTGAGAAAATGTAATCAACAGCAGCTCATCTTTTCCGATCTGCCATTTATTTCCTCATTGTTATGACTAGATTGTTTTTAATTTGTCTGGGATTTGATGTCTGGCAAATTCTGTTTAACACGGATTCCGTGTATGATCCTGGAAAAGTCTTCAACCATAACACACTTTATGTATTTCAGTCACGTTTCCTGAACTAGCAGAGTGATGCGTGTAGTATTGCTCGGGACCGGCGTTTTCATTAGTTTGGTTGGGTTGGAGCACTCGAATTATGAGGATGGATTTGGACTGCAATTAATATTAACCGTCTGCTACAGTGGCTTATGACCACAGGTTGGATCACTGAACCTCAACAATGATGGAACTATAATGAATGAACATTCGGTTATGAGTATGGGTTCCCTTTTGTGTCTGGTTCCTTTCAAGGTTTCTTCCTCATGATTCTTCAGGGAGTTTTTCCTTGCCACAGTAGCCAATGGACCACTCATTAGGGAACTTATAAATTGATATTTTATAACCTTTTTATCTCTGTAAAGCTGCTTTGGTTACTTTGCATTGTCATTTGTTGAAAGCGCAGTTTCACTGAACTGATTTGCAGAGACGATTGTTTCCTGGTTTAGATCCTGCCAAACGTGTGTACACATGCAGTATGGCGTACCACAAGGTTCTGATGTAGGCCCTGTTTTATTTTCCATTTGATGACGTCGATGCTTTGATTCTGTGCTGAGAGGCAGCACGAATTAACGATCGTCGGATCGTCGAATTAATGTGTTCTCCTAACCGAAATATAACCGAAATACTAAAGTTTTCCCGCTAGACATTTATTGCTGCTTTACGTTTTAAATCGAAAACATGTTTTCGTCAGTCAAGGCCCCAGAGGTTAGCTCGTAAAAAAAAAAAAAAAAAAAAAAGGAGGTGAAAGAACATAAAAGCACCGACGATGAATTAGTGCTGACACACAATGCATGTTGGAGGAACCAAACCCTCAGGGCAACACGTGTCGAACACAAGCTTGCTGTCTGAGCATGTCGACCAGGTGAGCTCATCCTCCAGTAGTCTGCGGTCACATTCGCATGCAGAAGAACATCTGCACCACCGCATGCACTGCTCAGTTTTCCCGAGGTCTTGCTGGGTCTTTGTGTTGTCTTTGTACAGTTGTGGGGGGAAAAGTTTACCACCTAAGCTCAAGACCTCGTGATGGGGGGTGGGAATGATGTCATCTCCAAACCACAATGCTCTGTAATCTCAAAGGAACCTGAGGAGCCTCTAGCCTTCCTTACTTCTAGTCCCCATAGTCTTAAGTGCTTTCCTGATAATAGTCCCAAAATGGACACTTATTTTTATGATGTCCCCAGATTATGAAGGCACCCAGGGATGATTACATCACCTCATGTCCTATCAGGTTTCAACCTCAATCTTAGTGTGGTATTAAAGCTTTATGTTTGAGCTCCTTTCTCCTACACCACAGTAATTCTCCCAACAGTTAATTTTTTTTATTACAATTAAAGCCTGACTGGTCATCCTTTTCATCTGTTTATGGTTACATTTCATCACTTTTCATCATATCACATTTCATCACATTACATTTATCACTTCCAGGCATCGTTGCTACACATTCAGTTCCTTCACTTTTTCTTGAAGGTAACAAGAATGCACTGCTATACACAGAATACACAGTCTTTCTGCTGAGAAATCATTTAAGTCCTAATTAATTAATTCATTTATTTATTTATGTATTTATTCATTTGTTTATTTATGTATTATTATTTAAAATAAAATATAAATTATATACAGTTTTGTGTAATTTTACGTCTACTCTTCATTGTAACTCGCTGTCCGTGATGAAATTGCAGACGTGGCACCAGTTGCACAGCTCCCGATGTACACTGGACAATATCTTTTTGGCACGCTTACTTATGAAGGTCGGTGCTCCCTGTGACTGTGCGTGCAGCTCTGTGCTGCCATCTGTTGGAGTGTTACAAAACTAGATTCTAAACTTTTGCTAAAACAGTTTCTAATCAGACTTTTTGGGGGCGTTTAGCGAGTTTACCGGTGTGTGGAGTCTCAGGATTGTCACGAGGGCAGAGGGAGCACCAGTGTGCACTAATCACCGAGCTTGCTGCCAAAAAGGGATCACTTCTAATAGATTACACTGCCAAACAGCTAAGTCCGAATGAACACTCCTACATATTTACTCATGAACAAGCCTTCATTACACACACCTTCTGACTGAGTCGCTCTTGCACGAGTACACTCGTTTTTGCTGACACAGAATAGGTAAGCAGAGCCAGAACGTCTCCTCTCGTCTGACGTACGTTACCGGGCTTAGGGAGAGTAATGACTGGAAAACTTTCAGCATAACACACACACTCTCTCTCAGACGTGTTGTCCTGGAGTAGCTAACCAGATTCGATTTTGATTCACGTTCTCTCAGCACCGCTGCTGCTACGTTGAATATGACGCTTTACAACGCTACGGAGACAGAGACATGTCCTGAGTGTCACATAGAATACAGATTAACATGGCAGAGGTAGAGCTGTAACTTCCTGCACACACAACAGGAAAAGAACGTCTGGTTTTATTTCGTCTTGTTTTTATTTTTTTTTGCAATACAAAGGCGTGTTTGTGAAAGGGGCCGTGCGTTAGAAGTCAGAAGACATTTTAGTAAATTGATGATTTGTTTTCTGTCTAAAACAATGAAATAACTAACATTAAAATTCATCGCATCATATGTTTTCATTGCATTGTGTTGAATCGAACCGTATCACATCAGTAGCTGCTTCATATGTATCTGTAATGTATTATATCGTTGGCTATATTACAGGATGAATGATATGAGAAGAAGGAAGTGGAGTTTCTTTCGGTTACATACATTATATGGACGCACATTCGTGCGCAGTCAGCGTTCAGATTCACCATGTTCAAAAGGTTTGAGGGTCAGAGCGTTCTAGCAGAAGATCTTCCACTTCAGCCCATGTTCAGCAGATGTTCTTGGAGCTGGCTTCGTGCACAAGGGCATCATCGTGCTAGAACAGGTTTGGGTCTCCGAGTTACAGTAAAGGAAAAGAAATTCTACAGCATCCAAAGACGTACACTTGTGTGCCATCTGATGTTTGTGGGAAAAAGTATGTGAAAGAACCACATATGGCTGGAAATATCAGTGTCCAGGACTTTGTCCATATAGTGTCGATATACAGTAATAGAACATTATAGTGCCCAGCAGTGTGCAATTGCTGTAGTTCAGAGAAGAGTTTAAAATGCGTAGTAATCAATATCAAAGGAATGCTGTTGCCTTGTGATTCTTTTTGCTGTAAAGCACACATACTAGTTATCAGAGAGCACAGTGTTTTAAGGGGATCATGGCCTGAGGAAAGAAGCTGTGCAGATGACCCTAAGTTGATAGTTTAGTTCTTATTTACATTCTTTGGTTATGCACGGAAGAAAAACACTAGGCGGGAGAATGACAGGGTGTCATTATGCTCTTGCAGTTCACACAGAGAAGAACCAGGTGATCTGATGACTGAAGTACTGGTTAGTGTGTTGAATGAGAACATGGGTTCAAATGGCATTGAACACTCTGATCATGCTTCTGCTATGCTTTGGTAACTTTTTTGCATATATTTCACATATAAACCCCCTCAAAAAATAGATTAGATTTTGGCTTTCCAGAGACAGAGACTTCCCTACACCAGCCTAGGGTTATATAATTATTCACTCCTCCACATTGTTATTTCTGGCACCGAGAGGGGTCACAGGCTAATCTGAGTCATGAGAAACCAGGAGGCTCTGCTGAGGTCATCATTAACAATTTAGTTGAGCAGCTGTAGTAGAAAAGTCCTCACAAACAGCTGGTTTGGGTGTTGGGTGAGTGTGTTATAGAGAAGCAAGCCAGGAAATGGATCTTTGCCACTTGCCCGAGTCTACAGGATGTTTTAATTATACTGGGTTAGAGGTCAACCGATAGTGGATTTTACAGATAGGTTGGATCGTATTTGCCAACTTTAGTTTTTCATATGGATGCTGAATTAAAAAAAAAAAGGACAATCTATTACTATTATCTATTAGTCCTAATAAAAAATATTAAGTGAAATAAGACATGCATTCTAACTGAAACCAAATGAAAAGTGTAAAATAAAAATAGTCATCTCCAGAAGGAACAAAACAAAACAAAAAAGGCACTTCAAATAAACAGCACGTGAAGTCAGTGATTCGCCTCTAGAGGCCGCTCCCGTACTGTACAACGCAACCCGGAAAAACTATCGATATGGATCTTCCAATAGTTCCAGCAATAAACTATCATTAAACTATCAGAGAAACTGATGAATCAGTCGACCTCTAGTTAACAGTACTTTGTTCATTACACTTTTCAAACCGTGAAAAATCTAGGGTATTGGTGGTAAAACCCCTTTTCATCGTTCCTTATGTTTTTTTATATATTTTTTTAAGGGTTGCTGAAAGAATGCCTCATGTTGCAGCATTTTAAAGAGACAAGCTTTTTGGAGATTCTTTGCATTATTGATTTCTCTTTCAAAATACAAGTCGCCGGTGTCAATCTGATGACGCACTCTGCCTTGAATTCCTCTCAGCACTGCACCTTTTCACCATTCTCCCTGTCCCTGTTTCAGGTACGAGCTGCGGATCCGCTACCTGCCGAAGGGCTTCCTGAACCAGTTTACTGAAGACAAACCGACACTGAATTTCTTTTACCAGCAGGTGGGTCAGCGCAGAGACAGTGGACTTGTTCAGCAATATTTCATTTCATTTCTATTTCTAGAGCACTTTTAACAATGGTCATTGTGTCAAAGCAGCTTTACAGAGATAAAGTTGTATAAAAGAATGTAAAACTTGAGCGCCTATATGTTTGTCCCTAATGAGTGAGCCAATGGTGACTGTGGCGAGGGAAAAACTCCCTGAGACTTCAAGAGGAAGAACCCTTAAGATAAACCAGACTCCAAAGGGAACCTCATCCTCATCTCTGAATGTCCATTCGTTACAGTTCCATCATTGTTGCGGTTCAGTGATTGGAATGCAACACTGTTCATGCAACCTGTGGTCTTGAACCACTGTAGTAGACTTGATATTAATTAGAGTAAGAAGATTCTCCAGCAAGAAGATTCTAAAAGCTTTTTTTCTTTAGCTTTTTCCTCCTGCAAATGATCCAGTGGTCCAATGGTGCTGATCTGGAATCAAGAATCATGACATGTTCCACTTTCTACTTTCATCACCAGTATTAAACATAAACGAGATGGATAAGTGCATCAAAGACTTTTGTACTGGTGATTACAACCAAACAAATGACAGCAATGTTTTTAATAGGTGCATTCAAAAGACAACATGGTATAATTGTTGTGTTTGTGCTGATATGGCTGATAAGAATATCATCACCCAGCTCAATTCTGAGCCTAATGTTTGTCCACAATATTATAATCTGCAATACTGCAATAAAATACTGCAGTTTTAGAGAAAAGAAAAGAAAAAGAAAAATCAATCTAGTAGCATGAGAGAATCACGTCGTGGCACCCTGAAGCCAAATCAAATCCAGTCACAAGGTCTCTAGAGATTCCCGCTGCTAAAGAAAACGTGGGCTGGTTTTCAAAAAGCAAGCTTTTCCTCACCAAAAAAAAAAAAAAGGCTTAGCAGTGGGTGTGTGAGAGCCCTGCGGTTACGTGGTGTAAGAACTGTGCCAGGACTGCGGATGGTGCTGATCCACCGTGCGAGTGGATTTACACTGAGCGATTTAAGATTACGTGGATGAACAGGCATGAAATTCACAGCTCCGTCTGACAAATCCATCAAACGGCTGGTTTGAAGGCACTCTTTCTGTTTGCATATTGTGTCTGTAGTAAGGGTTTATACAGGGATATTCATGAAACAGGTTGAAAAAGGCACGCTGTGACGTCGTGGTGTGGTCTGTAAGCTGACGTTTAGAATAGTTAAAGCCTATTAAAAGAGCCATATTACTTAAATAATAAATTTGTTCATATTCATTTCTTCATGATCTATCAACCGATTACATTTCAAATGAATACTGAAAAAAAATCTTTTAAAATGAATACTGAATAAAAACAAACACTGTGTAAAATAGTACTGAATTTGATTACAAAATTGTTAAAAAAAATAATAAATTAACAGTACTGAAAATGTGCTAAAGAAATTATAAATATATTCGTTAATAAATATCATAATATAATTGAAATAATAAATATACCGCTTTCTGTGCAGCGCACAGTCTCTCACGTAAAAACAGGCATCCGTATTTCGCCCCTAGAGGCGGCTCGCGTAATGACAGCGGATTTTTGCTATCAGTGCCTCGATCTAAATTAATAACTAAGCGAAATTTTAGTTTGAAAGCCAACTTTATTGTATTATCAAATACAGATATGAGATGAGTAAAACATATTTAAAATTACATTTTCAAAATATGTCTCTGGCCATTGTTCAGAGGGCCATGTTCGACCCATGGGCCGTAGTTTGGGGACCCCCGACCCTAGAGGTTTGTGCAAGCGTGACTGTCTCAGAATCAAATTGCTGCGGTATAAAAGTAATAAAACACACCAGGACATGTTTTATTGGAATCAAAGACTAACTTTGGTTGCGTCAGGATGCATCAGTATCATGGAGTCTTTTCCTTCAACACACCCCTGAATGTAATATTCCCTACATTCAGACTATTCTCCAGGTTTTATATTTCTGTCAGGACAAGATTTTACTTTAACATGTGGAAGCAATGAGGCCAAGATCAAGGAATTATAAAGAGTGTTGATATTAGGGGTGTAACGGTACACAGTTTCACAGTTACAAACCTTTTTGAGTCACGGTTCGGTTTCATTTCGATACAGTTTGGGGAAGAAATGTTTTTTTTTTTTTTTTATTAGCAAAGTTTGTTATTATTAACATCAGTGAACATCCGCAGTTAAAATTTATGAAACAATCAATAAATGCCTGCTTGGTTTAAATAATACATCAAAATAAAATGTAATAAATCATTGTTTTCCCATAAATACAATAATTTTAAAATAAATGTATCTAAAAATAAAATGTAAATGTACATAATTTTACTATGTAAATGTATAAATAACTGTTGATTACAGTGCAGCATTAACAATTCCTGCAAGCTTTTTTCTTTTTTAAGGACCTACTTTTTCCACATGTTGTCTAAAGTACACAATTCCAGCTTATAGCCCTGTTCGGTTTCATGTCCAAGTTACTAACAGAGATTGTATTCGTTACACCCGAGTCGATATCATTTCAGCAGTTTCGCCTACCAAACTCTGCAGAAAGTCCAGCATGTTCACGATCTGCTCATCCATCCTGCGAGCAACAGGGGTTTGTTACAGTTCCGTGTGTCTGGCAGCTTCACAGCAGGTGTGTCCGGCTTCATTAAACAAAGCCCCCGATAGAGTAACAGCGCACTGATGCAGCTTTAATGGATGACGTTTTGCCATGTCTCCACAGCAATCCTGGTCTTTTGTCTCCATTAGAGCAGCAAACAGAACAACTCGGTCCACGTGGCCTCGAATTGCAATCTGTGTGTTCACCGTATGCCTCTTTTAGGACTGTATCTTTATGAAATGTGAACTTTTAATGTGCCGCGTAAGCACATTTGCAGGCCTGGAATTTCTTTTGACTAATGAGAAAATGGTGAACGGATAATCTTGCAGTCTCTTTTGTAGTAGAATGGATGTTTAAAGCTCCCAAAAATGTGCCAAAGACCTTTTCAGCTCTGAGTTTCGCAGTATTGAAGTACCGTTTCGAAAATCAGACACCGTTAAAAGTCGAACTGAAATATATACCGTATCTTTCACCGTTTCTCCTCAGGTGAAGAACGATTACATGTTGGAAATAGCCAATCAGGTCGACCAGGACATCGCACTCAAGCTGGGGTGCCTGGAGATCCGGTATGTTCTGCCTCGCATTTCTCTCCAGCTTCATTTCAAATCATTCCTGAGCTACGTCACAAATTCATTTGTCCCTTTTCAATCTTTCCAGGAGATTTTACCGAGAAATGAGAGGAAACGCGTTGGACAAGAAATCCAACTACGAGCTGTTAGAGTGAGTGCCGCCGCCTTCTTCAACACGCAACACTTGATAAGTTCACGAGGGTTAAAAAAGGTCATCACCTGAATGTAACCCCTGAAAGCATGGCTGTCACATGAGTCTGCCATTAAGGACTGAATAAATAACAATTAGCAGAGAGCTGCATGTGACCTCTGCTATGTGATCCAGGGAATGTTTCAAATAAATATTATAAAGGAATTAAAGTTTATCAAGAGCTCATTTAACACTTAACGCTTTTTTATGCCTGGTCTCATAAACACCTAACGTGAAAACTAAATAAATCTACTGCTGGTCTTTTACATGCTTTTTTGACCTTAAATATAGAACGTTTCCATAACACACACTTTTGGCCAATCTCATGTTAATCTTCAGTACCTACAGAGTCGTAGCTCCAACACTCGTCCGATTGGATGATTTCGATTTCTTACTGGAACGTTCAAGCTGATTTTCACAATAGCTACTGTATTGATTACACTCAGGGACAAAATCATTTTTTTTTTTATTTATTTATTTTTTTTATTTTATTATTTTTTTTATATGTAAATGCTCAGTCTCATTCTCGCTCACTAGCGCCATCCAGGTATTAGTCTTATTATTCCACAAGATACGTTTATTACGGTGGTTACGTTCCAAAACTGCTCGCGATAAATGGATGCCACTCAAGGATACTTATTTTTTATTTTTATATTGTTTAAGCTGTATATCGTGCTCCCACACTCTTTAAACACACGAGATGATATAGTGAGATGAATTTTGTGTAAATTAATAGAAATACAGTTCACATTTATGGTGAATACTTGTACTGAATTAACATAAAAAATTAAAAAAATTATAATAAATTTCATTATTTCAACATAAAACTCCATAAAAACAATTCCATATAAGTTTTTTGGTCTATCGTGCTGTTCACGAGAGGTTGAGAAAATCAGCCAAACTAATTAGTTGTGTGGCAAATGCAATTCCGCAATAAACCGGGGGACTCGGACCGCCCTCGGACTCAGACTGTACTAAAGATAGTACCAGTCAGTAGTCTTCTCAGGGCTCGAGAATCTCTTTTAGCTATGGCAAAGTGTAAGTTTAGCGATACTTGGCTTGAAACAACTGAATTTAAAGCTTGGTTAAGGCCAGTTGCTAACAACATATTTGTGTTTTTGATGTTGTGATAAAGGTCTTAAATAAAATTCTTAATGGTCTTAAAAAGGTCTAAAACTAAATTCCCACCAAAAGCGTCTTATAGTGATTGGGGGTCTGCTTGGGTGCAGATACAGGTTACATTTGATTTTTTTTAAGGTTGATGAACACTGCCAGCCCCCC
>JAAIIK010000068.1:5602768-5619523 GCA_014706435.1 Silurus glanis | reverse complement strand
AAAAAAACAAGGTTTCAGTGGGCTAAAGAAAGACAATCTTGGACTGTGGATGACTGGATGAGAGTTATATTCAGTGATGAATCATGAATCTGCATTGGGCAGGGTGATGATGCTGGAACTTTTGTTTGGTGCCGTTCCAATGAAATTTATAAAGACAACTGCCTGAAGAAAACATGCAAATTTCCACAATCATTAATGATATGGGGTTGTATGTCAGGTAAAGGTATGGGAGAGATGACAGTCATTACATCTTCTATAAATGCACAAGTTTATGTTGAGATTTTGGACACTTTTCTTATTCCATCAATTGAAAGGATGTTTGGTGATGGTAGCATCATTTTTCAGGATGATAATGCATCGTGCCATAGGGCAAAATCTGTGAAAACATTCCTACAGGAAAGACATATAACGTCCATGGCATGGCCTGCAAATAGTCCGGACCTCAATCCAATTGAAAATCTGTGGTGGAAATTAAAGAAAATGGTCCACGACAAGGCTCCAACCTGCAAGGCTGATCCGGCAACTGCAATAAGACAAAGCTGGAGACAGATTGATGAAGTATACTGTTTGTCATTAGTTAAATCCATGCCTCAGAGAATTCAAGCTGTTATAATAGCCAGAGGTGGTGCAACAAAGTACTAGTAGTGTTTTTATTTGGTGATTCCATATTTTTTTCCTCTGTTTGATCTGTAAAAAACAGTTGTAATTGACTATAGTTATCTTTCTTTCTTTGTTTTGTTTTTTTAAGTGTTTTATACAGCCAGAAGTTTGGATTGTTGAGTGAAAATTGTTTTGTGGCATATATGTGCTTGTTTTTTTTTTTTTTTTACACAATTAAACATTTGAATGAACATCTTCTGAGAGGGGTGATTCCATACTTTTTGCCAGGGGTTGTACTAGCGTTCCTGTTGCGTAGTGTAGTTATTTTGTCATTTTGCATGTTGTTGCCTTGCCACATAGTTCTGATATTAGTGCATACAAATAAATAAATCGGTGACTTCTGCTCTAGTTGTACCATGCTTCAGTTCCTAACTACTTCATGTGCTTTGTGTGTGCAGCCAGGGATTATGAGATCCAGCGAGAACGCATCGAGTTGGGCCGCTGCATCGGCGAAGGCCAGTTTGGAGACGTGCATCAGGGGATCTACGCCAGCCCAGTGAGCACCACCACACCCCTTTCCCAGAAACGACTCACAACTAGCACGGCCTAACCAAACCAAACAAATCAAACCATTCAAGCCAATTTTTCTGCAATTCTCCAAGAATGCATTGTTTCTGTGATGATGATGATGATGATGAGGATATAGGGTTTCAACCAGTTGCCAGCATATTATTCATACCCATTATTTAAAGTGCATGTTTGGTGTCCAGAGGTTTTAGAGCAGAATTTAAGCTTCCACTAAAACCACCCCATGAGGGTCGACGAATATTTTTTTTATTTCTATTATATCCGCAAAATGTTCAACGTTGGCTCTCGTACATGCCTCGACTGGATGTCATGGTTTGTCAAATGCTTTGTTGTCTGGTTTTCAGGAGAACCCTTCTCTGTCCGTGGCCATTAAAACGTGTAAGAACTGCACCTCGGATAGTGTGCGGGAGAAATTCCTGCAGGAAGCCTGTGAGTAAGACAAACCTACTGCAGCAGACACGTCTGGACTTCCTGTAAATGTTGCCATACCCGGTTAAAAGGTTGCATTTAATAAAAATAAAAAGACTCGTTTGGAAAGTCTGGTGTTCTCCAACCAGTTTGAAACTACAGCAACCAGAACATTTGATTCCAAGTGTGAAAGGTGGCACCAAACGAGCTAGTTCATCCACCATTTAATCCTTCGCTAGCATACCACGTTGCTTTTTTTATTCCGTGAATCAGCATATTTAATTGCTGATGTTTAATTCCTGTTAACAGCAGCACTCGCAATTGTTCCAGCTGAAAGGTTTATATTAATGCCTTCATCCTAATTTACTATCGTTTCGATTCTATTTGATTTCGTATCAGAAGACTTAAGATAACAGCTTTTATTGTTACAATTCTGTTTTGCAGCTGTTACAAATAGCCATAGATTTGCTTTTTTTGGGTTTTATTAATCTGTTGGAAAATCCATAATATGAATTAAAATACCTTTTGTTTCATATTCCACAGTGACAATGCGGCAGTTCGACCATCCCCACATTGTCAAACTGATCGGTGTAATCACAGAGAACCCAGTGTGGATCATCATGGAGCTCTGCACCCTCGGCGAGGTGAGGTTTACTCTCTTACCGCTAGTGTTATACGTTACTTATAATGTATAGAGCAGGGAGGCGCATCCCATTCGCATGCCATTCGCATCTCGTGCATAGCCAATTAAACATTAAAGATGCATATAAGGCCGCTACTGATGCGATGTGAAACGATTCACCCCCTATTACGATGCAGTGCGATCCGATTTAGATTCAACACAATGTTATTCAGCGCAGAACCATACAATGGGAAAAATATATATTCAACTCAGTATGGTACAGATAGTACTTTTATTTCTTAAAAAAGTAAAATAAAACCAGTTCTTTTCCTGTTGTGTCTGCAGGAAGACACAGCTCTACCTCTGCCATGTTAATCCGTGACTCTCAGGACACGCCTCGGTCTCGGAAGTTTTGCGATACGTCATATTCACGCAAACAGTTTTCCGAGGAGAAATCAATCTACATATAAAATATCGGTCACAAATTATCGGTCGCTTTCTAAATAATCTAATTATAGCGCAGTTGCTAACAATTATATATAAATGAATCCTTTTTTAGCAGTGCAAATGTGTTCAAAACACACTTGTATCCAATGCTCACCTTTTCGTTACTATAATCGTTATTGCAAATCGATGAATTTTACTATCCCTAATGTAGAGAGTGTGGTTCAACATTTGGTGATTTTCATTTATTTATTTATTTTGTGTGTGTGTGTGTGTTTTAAAGCTGAGGTCGTTTTTACAAGTGAGGAAATACAACCTGGATCTGGCGTCACTGATTCTGTACGCCTACCAGTTGAGCACAGCTTTGGCCTACCTGGAGAGCAAGAGATTCGTACACAGGTGAGACACAACATTTTTATAAAAAAATTAAGTAATACAAAATTGAATCACATAACCATAATGTAAATGCTTGCCTTGCACGTGCGTGTTTTCTGCAGGGACATTGCTGCCAGGAATGTCTTGGTGTCTTCCGCAGACTGTGTGAAACTTGGAGATTTCGGACTCTCCAGGTACATGGAGGACAGCTCCTATTACAAAGGTAACGAAGCCCTACGGACTTTTTTATTTTTATTTTTATTTTTTTTTTTTTTCACTGCAAATGTTCTTGGGTCAGTTTATCAGCAAACAAATCAAAAGACACATCAGCTTGGAGTCAAATCGCATTTTCTGGGTTTTTCCTAAATATTTTACACAGCATCAGACAGAGGTTAGGTTTTGTGCTCACATAGGTGCAATGGTTGATAACGCTGGTCTTCAATGAGAAAACCTCGGAAACGAAAGTGATGCATTTTACCTGAAGTGGGTCAATAATAAAGCAAAATTAAGTCCTGAGTTTTAATTGGCTCAAAATCTCAAAAAATTCATAAATAAAAAAAGATACAGCTTTAAGCCAAGATTAAATGAACTAATTCCAAATTAGAAGGCGGGTGATGCCACACCATTCATTATTAATGTATTTATTTTTTTTATTACCAATAACATAACTTTCTATTAATTTCTTTTTTATTAAATTTTTTTCCCATGTAACATTTTCATCCTTTTTTTCATGAAAAACTGACCGAATTGTGCATGGGTTGATCCCATTGCTGTGTAGCTTCCCAGACTATTAAGATACAACCTCAGAATTATACAGTTTTAAAGCTTATGAAGTATAATGTAAATATCAGATAACAGTTCGGTGATAATCTTCAGTCTGAAACGTACAAAATTTCATACGGTACCATATTTATTGTTCTACCTTAGTTTGTCAAGAAGTTACGAGGCATCATAATCATCAGAACCCCCTCTCCCTTTGTAGGCAAATATACTCGCCTGTGTACAGATCAGATCTGTTCTAATTCATCTAATCACAATATGTAAGAATTAGCACGTTTTGTCTCTGAGGGACGATAATTTCCCGAAATTTGTAGACGAGTGTAATTTGCCCTTATCCAGGACGACTCATCCGTTATCAGTTATACAGCTGAGCAATTGAGGGTTAAGGGTCTTGCTCAAAGGCCCAGCAGTGGAAAGATTTGAACCCATGACCTTCTGATCAGAAGTCCAACATCTTATCCACTGAGCTAACACTCTCATGATGATAATGATGGCCGACAATGACTGATGATGAGTGCTCTTATCCTATAGCACCCTCTAGTGGTCTATGATAAATATATCCGATTTAACATATTCAAAATAGATTGGTGTTTGGTTGAAACGTACTTTATTCTATAAATCTGAGGCTTTGTCAGTAGTTTTGTTGGTACATGCTGTTATTTGTGCATTTAAGTTTTGAACTTTTTTTCCCTTAGCCTCCAAAGGGAAATTGCCAATCAAATGGATGGCACCAGAATCCATAAACTTCCGCCGCTTTACCTCAGCCAGTGATGTTTGGATGTTCGGTAAGTTACTTTTACGTCATAAAGGTCCTTTTTTCACATAATCATCGTATTCATTTTAGTTTATTTAATCGATGAGCTCTTAATGTGCGTGTTTGTCTAATTGCACTATACAGACAAATATTTTCGGACACCGGAGCATAACATTGCTTGGTGCTTCTTTTTAAACATCCCATTCCACATTTAGTCCCCATTTGCTCTTATTATAAGCTCCACTCTTTTGGGAAGATGTTCCAGATGAACATCTGATGATTCTGGAGATTTTGTTCTCATTCTGCTACAAGCCTGAGGAGGCCTGGGGTGCAGTCAACAGGAATGCTGGAACAGGTTTACACAAACACAGTTATATATAGGGAGTTGCTCAAGTGTGAAAATGTTTGTTGAGTAACTGGATGTTATTCTGGAACTTTCCTAAGTCCTCGTCGTAACTTAAACATGGACAGATTTGATTTTAATTTAGACATTATAATTATAATCCTCTCTCTCTCTTTCAGGTGTATGCATGTGGGAAATATTGATGTACGGCATCAAACCCTTCCAAGGTGTGAAAAACAACGACGTGATCGGCCGAATAGAGAATGGCGAGCGCCTGGCCATGCCCCCTAACTGCCCCCCCACCCTTTACAGCCTGATGACCAAGTGCTGGGCGTATGACCCGGGCAAGAGGCCACGTTTCACTGAACTCAAGACACAACTCAGGTTTGGCTGCTTTTCTTATTTGCAACCAATTTTCACACCGAAGGTCATTGAGTTGAATCAAACTGAGTTCAAAACCCACTGCATTGTAATATGGTTGAATCGTAACAGAGCCCATAAGTAGCTGCTTCACATGGATTTTTTTTTGTATTAGACGTCCACTATGAAACACCAGTGGTCAGTGTTTTATCGCAAATTTGTATGATTTTTCAGTCCACCGTTAATGCTGGACTCTATGTTAATACTTATTTGCTTATAGCATCTGATCATTTACGTTTTATAACAGAATTGATGGTTTCATCTCTTGAATCTCTACTCCTCTGTTCAGCACTATTCTGGACGAGGAGAAAGCTCAGCAGGAGGAGCGCATGCGTATGGAGTTGAGGCGCCAAATCACTGTGTCCTGGGACTCGGGTGGATCGGACGATGCTCCTCCGAAAGTAAGATACTCTGCGATTATCAAGCAGCACACTTTTCAGGTGAAATGGGAAAGCAACAGTACTGTTTCCCTACAGGTTTGTTAGCAGATGAGAATCAGAGAAATTGAATAAAAGTCATGCCTGTGTTATAAAGGCTGTCTTTATATCATGAGATGATGTGGTTTTGCCTCCTTAGCAGTGCTGAGATTTTTCGTTCAAAATCACCGTTATTCTGGAGTTTAGCAGATTGGTGCAGAATGATTATGACTATTTACACGTAGTAAAAGGTTGAAAAGCCATTAGAGAGGCACAAGTCAGGTCACTCTTAGTGCCGGTCCCAAGCTCTGATAAATGGGGAGGGTTGCGTTAGGAAGGTCATCCAGCGTAAAACGTGGCAAATTAAATATGCGGATCACGAATCAGAATTACAAACCGGATCAGTCGAGGCCCGGGTTACTAACGACCGCCACATATATCGTTAGCCAACAGGGTACCCGTGGAATTGTGCTACTGTTGGCTGAAGGAGGAGAAGGAGAGGAGAAAGACGTCTTCAGTGACAGCAGGAAAAGAAGACGTGTAGGAGGGTGGAGGTTCGGGTTGGTACTTTAAATGTTGGTACTATGACTGGTAAAGGGAGAGAGATAGCTGATATGATGGAGAGGAGAAAGGTAGATACCGTATTTTTCAGACTACAGGTAGTCGTCGACTTACGACCACGATTGGGACCGACAGACCTGTCGTAACACGATTTGGTCGCAAGTAGAGTAGGCTATATGTACAGTACTGTGAAATGATGCCGGAAGCTGGTACGCACTGTCGTGGCGTAGCCGCGGCGTACGACAGTCGTAACACAATTTGGTCATAAGTAGAGTAGGCTATATGTACAGTACTGTGAAATTATGCCGGAAGCTGGTAAAAAAATAACGTACGCCGCGGCTAGCGATTGTGGTCGTAAAGTCGAATGGCCGTAAGTTGCATACGTCGTAAGTCGGCGACTACCTGTATAAGCCGCTACTTTTTTCCCACGTTTTGAACCCCGCGGCTTAAACAACGAAGTGGCTTATTTATGAATTTTTCCTGGGTTTTTCCCAGTTTCACAAACTTCAAGCCAAAAACTGAACCCCATAACATTAGACCAATGAAATTTCTGAACGGAAACGAAAAAACGCACCTCACCTGTGTTCTGAGCTGCACGGCATCGGGAGAAAAAACGTTTTTTTTAAACGCACGACGATGCCAAAAGATAAACTCCCGAGAGAAATAGTTGTGAAAGGAAGGAGGAAGACAGTGAACAATGACTTTCTTGGTAAGCTACTGTTTAGATACAAGCCGTTGTAATGCGTTGAGTCTGAGTGAAGGGAGAGCTCGCTAACTCCAGTTGCAACAGAAATCATATAAGCACAGACAGGTTTCCAAAACTCGTGCTTTTTTATTATTCTTGGCAACAGCGTTACGGGTTAGTCAAAGAAACTTAGAAATGAGCATCAGAAAATAATAAACACATAATCCTGAGTCTTGCACACATTCAGTAATAGCGGAAAAATGCGGCGGAGGCTATTCCCAAAATACCGCTATGCTCCTAAAGGAAGCGCAACATATTTCACCCGTTACACCGTGTGTAACGTGTCTTTCGTTAAAGCAGCGATTAAGAGGAGGAAGAGTGGAAAGTCGGTAGGACCAGATGACATACCGGTAGAAGCATGGAGATGTTTAGTAGAGATGGAAGTGGAGTTTTTAACCCGATTGTTCAGCAAGATTCTGGAAGGTGAGAGGATGCCTGAGGAATGGAGAAGGAGTGTGCTGGTACTGATTTTCAAGAATAAGGGAAATGTACAGACCTGCAGTAACTACAGGGGAATAAAGTTGATCAGTCACACCAGGAAGTTATGGGAAAGAGTAGTGGAAGCCAGGCTGAGAGAAGAGGTGACCATCTGTGAGCAACAGTATGGTTTCATGCCGAGGAAGAGCACCACAGACGCATTATTTGCTTTGAGAATGTTGATGGAGAAGTATAGAGAAGGACAGAAGGAATTGCATTATGTAATTGTTGATTTAGAGAAAGCGTACGACAGGGTGGAGAGAGGAGTTGTGGTATTGTATGAGGAAGTCAGGTGTGTCAGAGAAGTATGTGAGGGTGGTGCAGGACATGTATGAGGACAGTGTGACAGCAGTGCAGTGCAGTAGGAACGACAGACTGGTTCAAGGTGGAGGTTGGACTGCATCAAGGATCGGCTCTGGGCCCTTTTCTGTTTGCAGTGGTGATGGACAGGTTGACGGACGAGGTCAGACAGGAGTCTCCATGGACTATGATGTTTGCAGATGATATTGTGATTTGTGGTGAGAGTAGAGAGCAGGTTGAGAAGAGCCTGGAGAGGTGGAGATACGTGCTGGAGAGAAGGGGAATGAAAGTCAGTAGGAGTAAGACAGAGTACATGTGTGTGTGAATGAGAGGGAGGGCAGTGGAGTGGTGCGGTTGCAAGGAGAAAAGGTGGAGGAGTTCAGGTACCTGGGGGTCAACAGTGCAAAGTAATGGAGAGTGTGTTAGAGAAGTGAAGAAAAGAGTGCAGGCAGGGTGGAGTGGGTGGAGAAGAGTGACAGGAGTGATTTGTAATAGAAGAGTATCTGCAAGAGTGAAAGGGAAAGTTTATAGGACTGTGGTGAGACCTGAGATGTTGTATGGATTAGAGACAGTGGCATTGAGTAAAAGACAGGAGGTGGAGCTGGAGGTAGCAGAGCTGAAGATGTTGAGGTTTTCGTTGGGAGTGACGAGGATGGACAGGATTAGATACGAGTTTATTAGAGGGACAGTGCATGTAGGACGTTTTGGGGACAAGGTGAGGGAGGTGAGATTGAGATGGTTTGGACATGTGCAGAGGAGGGACATGGGGTATATCGGTAGGAGAATGCTGAGGATGGAGCCACCAGGAAGGAGGAAAAGAGGAAGACCAAGGAGGAGGTTTATGGATGTGTTGAGGGAAGACATGCAGGTAGTTGGTTTAAAAGAGGCAGATGTAGAGGACAGGGTGGTATGGAGATGAATGATTCGCTGTGGAGACCCCTAATGGGAGCAGCTGGAAGAAGAAGAAGAAGAAGAAGAAAGGTTGAAAAAGCCATTTGTACGAAACTTTCTGTAAGTTTTCTGTACCATTTCTCTGTTACTAACAGAAAGTGTACAGAAGTAGAATCAAACTTTTATTTCTCTGTAAAAGATCTCAGAGGCAGGAAAGTACTTGTGATTTATCCTGTCGCGTGTTTTGAACCGAGCAGTCTGTTCTTAAACGCAGTTTTCCGGTACTTAACCCTGGAATTTTCGAGACGTCCTCCAAAGATCACAATTCACCGGGACACCGTATTTCATCACACTATCACTTTGCCCCGATCAGCCAGCGTACCTTCAGCAGTCTTATATAACAGACCTGTTTTTTTTGGGGGGTTTTTTTGTTTGTGTGTGTTTTTTTTGGTGAATGTGAAAAAGCCTTCGCTGATCTCATTTCCACAGCGCACTGGACGAGTCTTTATCCAGGAAAGTTCAGTGGGATGTCAGCTGTTTCTGGAGTGCCAGCGAAAAACAAAAATCAAGCAGTATCTGATATTTAGAATTGTCTATCATAGTTGTTCGTGTGTAGAGTGAAGTGGTGAGTCCACATCCAAGATAAACTGATGCACACTGCTTTTTTTTTCTTCTTTCTGCAGCCCAGCCGGCCAGGTTATCCCAGTCCCCGATCCAGTGAAGGTTTCTTCCCAAGTCCTCAACATGCAGGACAGCACAATCATTACCAGGTAACTTGCACAGCCCACACTAAAACCAACCACATGCAGTTTTCTGGTGTAGAGGTCGACAGATACGGGTTTTTCTCTGGCCAATCCCGATATTTAGAAATCAGGATTTATTTTTTCTTTCATCTCCAAAGATCAAACAGAATTGATGCAAAGAACTCCAATTGGTCATTCAGTTTAGCAAATGAGCACACAAGAAAAAAAATTGGAATACGATTGAAAAAAAAGCTAAACAAATCCGTAAGGATCCGCTGCAGGTGTAAACGCCGCTCGCTTTATATATTCCAAGTTCTGAGCTCTTCCCTGTTCGGATGCAGAATACAGACTTTCCTTTTGAAAAAAAATCACCCAATTGCTCGGCAGGCCTCCATGCTGATGTAAATAAAAGTCATGGTTCATCAATGTGGGGTTTTCAGAGTAGATCTGACATGGATCCGATGGCAATTTATTCCTGAAGCACAATTTTAAAAGTACTGGAAAATTGACCAATGCATAATTCAGTAATAATAATAATAATAATAATAATAATAATAATAATAATAATAATGGAATAGCCAGAATAGAATAGCCTTTATTTGTCACATATACATTACAGCACAGTGAAATGTTGTTCTTCGCATATCCCAGCTCGCTTGGAAGCTGGGGTCAGAGCGCAGGGTCAGCCATGATACGGCGCCCCTGGAGCACACAGAGGGTTAAGGGCCTTGCTCAAGGGCCCAAGAGTGGCAGCTTGGCAATACCGGGGCTTGAACCCCCGACCTTCCGATGAGTAATCCAGCGCCTTAACCACTGGAGCCACCACTCCCCACCACACCACTCCTCCCAGTACAGGATCATTTAACAAACACTAGAAACCAAAAAAAAACTAAATGCCAACTTGTATCAGATTTATTTACAGTGGAACCCGGTTATGTCGCCGGCCTAGGGGACGGCAAAAAGCGTCGAGATAACCGATGATCGAGACAAACGAAAACCAATATGGCGGCAATATATTAACGTGCTTGAAATTTCTTTATGTACATGATGTGCGTTATTAAATGAGAATGTACATGCACGTGTTTTTGGAGGTTTTTTACACAACAGCGTTGCCGTGATTTGTTTGATTGGTCATGCGGATCGAGATAACCTGTAATGCGGATAAGGAGGCGGAAGCCGAAGTAAACGCAAACAAAGTTTATTGAGAATACTCAGGAGATAATCCACCAATACTTGTAGCGAAGCAGTAATATCCAGTGGTGCGCTCCGGGAGCGCGGTCCACGAAGTTCTGTGAAAGCAGACACAGTTCGTGTAGAGAATCCACGGATCCGCGCTATGGAAAGCGCAGCGCTGGGCAGCAACGGATAAACGTGGTGCAGACAGCGTGAACATGGAAAACAGCAGGATCGGGGTAATCCAGGGGACCGTTGAGAGAATGCGGAGTACGAGAAGAAGGGTACGTAGCGGGATACGTATACGCGATTACACAGACCGCCATGAACCAACACGTACGATCATGCACAAACAATAACGGACCGCAAGTGTGTGGAGGTGAGGGGCTTAAATAGGAGATGGGATGAGTGAGAGAATGAGAGTCAGGTGTGTGTGATCAGCATGACTGCGACGAGCTCCGTGCGGGAGAAGAAGCAGGCTGCTTCGGGGAATGCCGCCGCCGAAGGGGGCGTGGCAGGGGGATTCCTGACATAACCGACGTTAAGTGGCAAATTTGCCCCCCCTTGTGCTCGAGAAATTAGGGTTCGGCGACATAAAAAAAATCGACATAACCGATTAAAAAAATGCTAAGACAAAGCGAGAATTTGGCGGTTCCACTTCAAATACGTCGACTTAATAGGGTTGGCGAGTTAACCGAGGTCGAGATAAGTGGGTTCGACTGTATTGTTTGTTTGTTTTTTTTAATTATGTTACTTTCGTTTCACATAATTACTACCAGGCTCTGAAATTCCGATGCCGCACGATTCCTTTGCAGCCATTCAAGAAACAACAACGCATGAACAACAAACCGACATTCTATTGTGCTCAGTTTTAGCCTTATAAGGAGCCAAAGTGAAATTCCTGACTGCTATGAGGGTTTTTTTTTTTTATTATTTATTTATTTCCATTGGAAAAGAGAGAGAGCAAAAAAAAAAAAAAAAAAAAAAAAAAAAAAAAGAGACCAGACTGTCAAGATTGTATCTCTGTTTTTTGGGCAAAGGTCAAGCTTTTGATGGATGCAATGAGGAAATATTTTTCTGCACATCACTTTTTATTCATCTCTCTTTTGATCGAAGCAGAAAAACAGCTGTTTTCTTTTTTTTTTTTTTTTTTATCTTTTTTTTTTCCCCCCTCCTACTTGTGTTTTGATTTGTGCTTTTCTCTGCTCAAGGGAACGGCTTACCCTGGATCTCACAACATACCGGCAGTGCCCAGTGGAGGATATCCGGGCCAGGCCTCTGTCCTTGAGCCCCATGAGACATGGAATCACCACAGACAAGATGTCCCTGTGTGGTCTCCTAATATGGAGGTGAGCATCAGGGTTACAGCACACATGAATCGTGTAGGAGGATCTTTGGTCTCTTAGTCTTTTACACTAGATGTCTATTACATTCCTGCTTTCTTTAGAAAAGTAAAGTTCTATTTGAAGGACTTTTTTTTTTTTTTTGTAGCTTAATTTTAATACATTTCAGGTGCTGCTGTGTGATTTTATTTACATCTGGACTTGCAATGTGTTTATCTCCAACCACAGTGAAAGAACAGGAAGAGCTAAGAACATTTCAGGTCCAACTAGCTACTTTTTCTCTTCTTTTTGGACAAAATTCCATGCAGATGTTGCTGTGAGGAGAAACAGGTTTTGTCTGCTCGGACTCAGACAATAATATTAATATTATTCATTCAATTCAGTTTTATTTGTCGAGTGCTTTTAACAATTGTCCTAAAGCAGCTTTAGGGTGTCAAATATGAAGTTTTAGTGCCTATAAGTTTAATCTCTAATGAGCAAGCCAGTGGCAGAAAACTCCCTGAGATGGTATAAGGAAAGAACTTTGAGAGGAACCTCTCTCTGTGCCACAGAATGTCTATTTATTACGGTTCCCTCGTGTGCTGTGTAGTGATGGGTCTTTAAATGCAGAACTGTTCATGCAAACTGTGGTCCTGGACCATTGTAGCAAACTACTGATATTGATTCCATCCCAAATCCATCCTTCTTGTGTTGCTCAGGAACTTTATGGATCTTTATTATAAGTAGTTATAATAATTATTGATATTATTATTTAATGTCATAATTAACGAATCGTCCCGCTCCGTCACAAACATGTATCATCTTATCCGTGTGTGTTATGGTTGTAATTGATGTGAATGTTTGATAAAATTTTCTGAAAGACATTTGTGCATGTGTGTGTTTCAGGACGGAGGTGCTCTGGACATGCGGGCCCTGGGTCAGGGGCTGCCGACTCACCTGATGGAGGAGAGGTTGATGTTTCAGCAGCAGCAGATGGAGGAGGATCAGCGTTGGCTTGAGCAGGAGGAAAGCTTCCTGGTAAGTTTCAGCTCATTCTCACAACTGAATGGTTCTCGTTCTCATAGATGGCTGCACTGACAACCACCCAGGTGGTGAGAAACTGGAAATGGCAGAAGAATATTGCACGTCAACCGATTTTACTGATACCGTTAGCTGGGTTGGATCGTACTTGCTGTTAACCGATCATTTTAAACGGGATACTAGATTAAACATTAAAAAAAAAAAACAACGCAAGTAAAATAGTACTGGACTTTATTACAAAAATAAAAACTAAATGTAATTTTAATGCTTTTTGGAGACATTTAAAGATGGTCATTTTTTTTTTCGCTTTATGGTAAGATTCCTTTTGTAACATTAACTAAAGTTGATAAAGTTGATAAATGCATTAGAAGTATTGTTTATGATTTATTTATTACTACGAATGAACTAGCGCCAGTGATTTGCCTCTAGAGGCCGCTCTTATATCGTATAATGACAGCAGACCTTGTCAGGCGCAACCCGGAAAAACTATCGGTATGGATTTTGCCAATAGCTGATCCGATAGCTGTTCCAGCAATTCAATATCGGTGCCGATTAAACGACACAACCGATAAATCAGTCGTCCTCTAATGTTTATGGCTTGTTGTTTCAAGTTAGAAGGACTTACTTGCATATGGCCATTGAAACAGTACAAAAGTAAAGAAGCACAACCTAAAGAAGCAGCAGGATTATTTGAAGATTAATTGCCGAGTTAGGTTTTTTCTGGTTTGAAATGAGCACTGTGGTTAATGGGACACATTTTACCAGCTGTAAATTTAATTGCCTAGACAAAACACCACATGGAGGAAGTGTAGTTTGGATCACACTTCAGCTCAGGTCAGCTCTTTGCTTCTGTCCTACAGAGAAAACAATCCCGAGCCCTGTGTGTGTGTGTGTGTGTGTGTGAGCGCGCGCACGTACTAAAACGTGTGTGGGCAATCGTGTGTTTGTTTAGACGTTTTAAAGTGAAAAAGAGATATGAAAAACAAAGCTGTAAATCATGAGCATGTTGTGTGTGACAATCAGACAGGCCTGCAGGATCCGACTCCTCCTCTCGAAACTGTCTGGCTGCTGTTGTGGAAGAAGCGACTGCTCTGTTTCCATTTGCACGCCACAATTTGGAAAAAAAAGAATTTCCTCAAGCCGCTTATTATTTGTGCAAACGCCATCAATTTCACTGGTATTTCAGATTCGTGAAAGGCCTTTTCTCACTAAACCAGTTTGGGCTTCTTATAAATGAATCCAGAACCCATCGTAGATGCCTTTTTTTATTTTTATTATTATTATTGTGTTACTGAGTTAGCAGAGAAAACATCGCAGTTTATCTCCGGTATCACCCTCATAATAATTCTCTGTACTGAATGAGGACTTTTCTGTGCTCATGCTGAACGCCCTGTGAAGACACCGCATACGGCGCACTGTAATTAATTATAATCCAGTGCACTTCCTTGTTCTTCCTCTCATGTCAGTTTTCAATTCGTTTTTATTTATAGAGCGCTTTTTAACCATGCGCATTGTGTCAACGCAGATTTACAGAGATAGAGGTTATAAAGTTGTATTAAATAGTGCTAATAGTTTTTTTCTTTATAATTATGAGTTTGTCCCTAATGAGCAAGCCAGTGATGACTGCAGTGAGGGGAAAAAAAATCTTCGAGAGGGAACCAGAATCGAAAGGGAACCTCATCCTCATCATTGTCCATTCATTACAGTTCCGTCATTGTTAATGTGTGCAGTGATAAATGCAAAGTGTGGTCCTGAGCCATTCTAGTAGCCTTTTGATATTAATCCCAGTCTAAATCCGTCCTCAAATGTGTTGTGCGTTGCTCAGTAGCTTCATGGATGTTTAGGCTGTGGAAGTGGAACCACAGAGTGGTCTTAAATGAATGAGAACTTCATCTATAGGTGGGGTGTTGGGATCGATCAGAAGAGAAGAAAAGGGCAGAAACACTGGTCACTGCTACCCAGGAGCACATTTAAGGAGTGTAGAGAGTAGATCTACATGCCACTGTTACCCCTTATGGACCGAAATCTATATCTAGAGTTCTCTAAAGCTGGTTTATTGTATTTTTTTTTACAATGTTCTATTGTTTAAAAAGCTCCTGGAACATGGAAAAATCCCTGTGGTTTGTGCCTTTCTGAAATTATTTAAAAACTTACTCTGGTGCCAATGTTATATATCTCTGGTCTCCTCTAGGAACGAGACCATGCGAAGGATTCTGGGGATTTTTCTCGATTCTCTTAAACAGAACGTTAAATTTATCCATGAAGTTCTGGTCATTGTTGGTCATCTATAAAAAGTTTATAAAGGTCACTCTGTTGGAGAACTGCGAAAAGAGGCAGGGAGGGAGAAAGGAGAAGTGGGATGTGTCTGAGTGGGACGAGATGGGAAAAGTGCAGAGAGGAAAATAGAGAAGGAGCCGGTGGGAGTCATTTGGCTGTGTGTTCGCTCAGCGTGTTGCAGCCAGACACATTTAATCCAGACTCCAGCAGTCGTTCTCCGGCACGCCGTCGTGCCGATGGATCGGCGCTCGCCTCGCTCCGTCCTCGCCGTGGTGAGGACGCGCTCCGCTCCCAGGATGCACCTTTTCAAATCCTGCTTTGGAAAACCGGTACTGAGACGCTCCGAGCTGCTTTTGTGGCTGTGGTTTGTTTTTATTTTTGCTTGTTAGCGTTTGGTGAGGAAACCGGAGATGATTTGTTACCTGAAATGAGATAAGGAGACTTTAAACCAACTACTGTATATAATGTTTTTTTATATATATAAAATTCTATATATAGACATGTTTGTTTGTGTATTCTGTTGCCTTTTTTTTTTTTTTTGCTTTGCAAAATGGAGTGGATATGTGTCCATGATCACTTATTATCTCAGAGAAAACTTTTTGAAAGACACTTTATATATCAAAATGTTTCCTTTTTTTAGTTGAGTGCTTGGTGTGTAACTGGGTGTAATTTGTGTGTCTCCAGAAGCCAGAGTCCAGAAATTCAAGGGGCAGTATTGACCGGGAGGACGGTGCTCTCCAGGGGCTGGTGAGTTCCCATAACCCTTTTCATTTTTGGGCTTCATCCCGGAGGTCATTCTGAGTGCACACACATTGCATTTTATATACATCCTGGTGACTAAGTGCCTGCAGTGCAGAACACGAGTTGTGTTTGAACGTTGAAATGGGCCTTGAGTTTTCAGTTCCGCTACAGTCACGTTGGTGAGAGAGGGTATAGTTAGAAGCAGTCGCAAGAAGAGAGGCAGCAGAAACAGTAACAGCAGCAGCCACAACTGGCTATTTCATGTGACTTCTCAAAAAAAGAAAAAAACCAGCCGCCACAAACCACGAGCGTTTTCTCCAAGTAATTACAGCATTTTATTTTTTATGATTGATATAAAGTGTTTTAGGGATGCACAAGTTCTTCAGGAGCTGAGCTACACACGCTTTCCCACAAACCACTCAATCCCGCCCAGTGAAACCAGCCGTGATCCTGCCTACAGTAAAGAGTGAGCAAAGCACTAAAATGCATGCTTTTGTTTTTATTTTCTTTCAGACGGGAAACCAGCATGTATACCAACCTGTGGGCAAAGCAGGTAAGTGTTTTAGAAGTGGTGTAATTGTCTAAACAAGCGTTTCTGTGCGTAACTGATGTAAACAGATATGCTGTTTAGATACGTGTTTTATTTGAGGTCGATTGATAGTGGATTTTACTACGACACCGATAGCCAGGATTATATATATATATATATATAAAAACAAATAGATGCATTTTAG
>JAAIIK010000068.1:5572670-5602368 GCA_014706435.1 Silurus glanis | reverse complement strand
ATATATATATATATATATATATAAAATGTATATTATATATCTCTGAAAGGACTACCGCTCCAATTCTGCTGGGGTGCAGGACAGAAGATCCTAGGACGCTTCCAGAAAACATTCCAGTTATCAGTAAAGAGTTTGTGTTCTCGAAACACCATGACTGTAGCCAATCATTTAAAGCAAAAAGGCTACTAAACCTCTTAATTCCTCGCTGGAATGTGGAAGCGGTCCTGACCAGCGATGCTCGTCGTGGGCGATGTGCTGGATACCGTCTCCACCAGGACCCGGAAGTCCCTCTGCAGGATCTCCGTTTGCCTCACCCTGGTGCCGTTCGTTCCAGCATGGAGGACAGCAGCTCCGAAGTCCTCGTTCGGGATCGCGGGTACCTGTGCAGCGACATTGAGAACACAAGCACCAGGAAAACAATGAGTGTGTACCTTACCTTTAGCTGCGGTAGCGCAGACATGCCGGACGATGGAATCTCCAATAATCACGGTTGAAGGGGAGAGAATCAGTTCTGGGTGGAGATCTCTGAGTAAACGAAATCTGGGCGGGCCGCGTTCTAGGTGCGCTGGGCCTGGGCATGGAAACACGCGAATTTACCTGGGATGGGTGAGCGTCTGCCCGGGATGGTTCCAGCGCAGCTTTCTGCTCTCGCACCTGCTTTACATGTAGGTTGCAGATCCGCTTTTACACGGCCTCCAGCTCCAACTCCACCGTGTGCAACTCGAACGAGTCCTCACCTGTGCTCAAAAGCAGACGCACTTCCGGCATATCGCTCATAATAGCAAGTAGAATAATGATAATCAATGTGAGGCAATGTGATCATCACTAGTGATAGTCGGGCTAACGAGCTACAGGCACAGCGTGTCAGGAGAACAAGACAGTATATATATAAAAACGCTGACACAAAGACAAAACTCGCAGAAAACAAAAAAAAAAAACAGGAAGCTACAGTGATAGAATGACAGGGATTGAAGTAGGGCCAGATGGGGCCACACTTGTGATGAAAATCAAGGAACATCTTAATTTCTGTTCAAACGTTGTGTAAGATTCCCTCCATTCCGATGTTTTAAAAAAATACTCTCCTTTTTTTATTTAGATTCCGGAGCCCCACCTAAGAAGCCTCCTCGTCCGGGAGCTCCGTGCCACCTGAGCAGCACAGCCAGCATCAGCCCGGTGGACAGCTATAACGAGGGCGTGAAGGTACGCTAGCTTTTTCAGGTCTTGCTGTTTTTATGACGCTTGAGCGCTCTATCATCAGCCAGTACTCGCTCGAGTCTGGCTGCACTTTATCATTAACCCGTGAGCATGGCGTAAAGCACACGCTTTGGTTTCCCTCCTAATGTTTTAGCGCCTTTTGTTTGCATGGTTGTTGTAACATGGGACCGAGCGACGGACGACTTGAACGGACGGAAAAAACTAAACATGCAGCACAAAGAAATGGGGGTGGGGGGGGTGTCAGAAATTCCTTTTGCTTCCTTTAACCAAGCAGCTTAAATTGCGGCTTGTCGGCAGAACAAGGGAAAGTTTATTATCTGTAGCTAATTAATGCCTGCATATGAATCTACATTCACTTTTAGGGCATTTAGAAGACGCTCTCATCCAACACGACGTACAAAAGTGCTTCGAAGTCTCCATCAATGAATAAATCAACACTGGTTCACTAGGCTGCAAACTTGGGATACCATCAGCCTGAAACTCTTTAGGGAAGGAATTATAGCACCCTTTTTTTTTTCATTTTTTACATTAAGACCTAAAACAAACTGGGAAAACAAGCACTAGTTGAAGTGTTTCAGGAAGAGGTAGGTCTTCGCCCGGCGTTTGAAGATCGGACATCTAAGGGACGTTTATTCCACCACCTCAGTGCCAGAATGGAGACGGTTGGACACCTCGAGCAGCGATAAGAGAAGAAATCTAACCCTATTTATAACCCCAGCAACAGAGCAGACCCTTAGTGGTTGTAAAAATGTATAATCATGATCTTATTTAAGTCCTTAATCAAGAGCTGAACATGTGGGGAGACATGAAAGATGCAAATTCATGGAGTGCTGGATAAAGAACGGAATCAGGAATCTCTGGGAAAAGCCACTTTTAGGCCAATCGGAGGATACAGCAGAGATTAAAACAGATTTCTTTCACCACATCCTTTCCACCACAGGACTATAACCTGTTGAGAAGCTGCCAAACCCACAATGCAGAGAGCTTTGTTCACTTATTCAGCTTTTTCCCCCAAAGTAAATTTCTAGTAAGACATTTAAACTAGCACATGGAAGCTCCATGGCTAAGGCTCTGGGTTACTCACCGGAAGGTTGGGGGTTTAAGCCCCGGTATCGCCGTACTGCCACCATGCTGCTGCCATGCTGCCACTCTTAGGGCCATAATCCTCTGTGCTCCAGGGGTTCTGTATCATGCTCTGACCCCAGTTTCTGAACTCTTTCTATTTTAGCGGTATGCAAAGAAAGAATTTCATAAACAATTCAACCTTTATAAATCATCTTTACACGTGACTTTGATTTCACTTTAGATTTGAACCTGATCCCTATAAATCCCACGGATTATAATCACACTACCATTTTACTCCTACATTGTGCACCACAGCTTCTTGTTTCCTTAATTGTCATTATTTGCATGTTGTTTCTTTTCTTTTTTTTAATTCATTATTAATCATTTGTTCCTGTTCTGTTTCCCTGCATCCCTCCTTCACCCCCCCACATTTGCCTGCTTTTTGCTGCACGTAGCCCTGGAGGGTAAGGACTCGTGTGTCCGTTGTGTGTGTCTGTGTCGTTTAGGAACTATACCTCTCACACTCATCTGCATGGTAAAGGGAGTTGCATTGTAATGTAAACATTGCAATGCTAATAAACTGATATATATATATATATATATATATATATATATATTAGGGCTGTCAATCAATAAAAATATTTTTATTGTGATTAATCGCAACTTAATCGCACATATCTATCTGTTCTAAATGTACCTTAAATTAATACTTTTCTAGTTTTTAACACTCTAATCATCATGCGCATGGACAAATATTGATGCTTTATGCAAATGTATGTTTATTAATAATGAAACCAAACTCAACATAGAGCATTAAGACAAAATATTCTTGTAAATGTTTTAAATTAATGATGGTGTTTTAAATCACGTAAATCATCAGGACACCAAACGGAACTTTTGCTGTGTTTCCACACGGACGGTTTTAATTGCCAGATGTGCACGTCATGGCGGATTTCGGTGTTTGATTTGAGACTCGGCGAATCAGTAAAACAAATGTTTAGTGAATAAAAAAATTTTCCGATTGAGTTTATTCTTTTTTTTATATCTGAGTAAAAAAAAAAAGGACGACATAAATAAATGTGTTGCGTTTTAGGTTTTAATTTCGCCTCTTTTATATTTATTTATTGACAGCCCTAATACACACACACACACACACACACACACACACACACACACACTAGTATGTCTGCCCTGAGCTAAATGAGTGTGAGAGTGCAGTCACTGTCATTGTGTTTATTTATAGTTAGTGCTCTAACATTAGGAAGGAAATTAAAGGTACAATAAGTACAGTTTCAGACCTTCAGATCCATCACGTGATCATATAAAACCCTCTGTCATAATACAATATTTGCAAGTGCGTTTGGATTATGGCAAAACTTACGCGTCCCCATATGGAAATCGCAAATACAACATGCAATTCCTTTTGAATGCTGTTTTCGGAATACCATTCCATAGTTATCGATTTAGAACTTGATATTTCAATAAATTGGACATTTTTTTAATTGTATGTATTTTATTACCATTTTTTGGGGGCTCCTGCTTAATTGGAGTAAAAGCCTGCAGCCATTTTGGATCTTTTTACAAGAAATTCTGGTGAGATCCAGAAGTATAAAATGTACTAAATATAACACCATTGTTCCTCAAACACTGGTTTTTCATTTAAAGCCAAAAGTACAAAGTTATAGACGCTGTAGATGATCGTATGAAGTTAATAATGAAAACGTTGAAAGAGGTATAGAGAAAGAATGCGAGAAAAATTTCCTGTTGTAAAAAGATCTGCAGGAATACTTACTTATTCTACCTTTAACTTCGAAGTGTCCTGTCACATTTTTGGGAATAAGTGTGTGGTTGTCGGGGGATTTATTATTTATTTGTGTCTTCGTTTCAGACTTTTTTTGTCGTTGTTAATAAACATAGAGAGAGAAACCCCCCAAACTTTCTCTTTTTTCTATTTATCTTTCGCAAAGAAATACAATATAAGATAGAAAGGTTCAGACATTCAGATACCCTGTACGAGGAGTCAGGATTTCAAAACACACGCACATCACATTTCTGATATTTATTATACCTTATGTGCACAGGAATTTCGTCTGGCAAAGACACAGAAAGCAACAATGTCACGGAGAAGGCGATTCACTTTAATATGGGAGAGAGCAGATTAAATCTGAAGGAAAACAGAGATATTACAAGCAGTAGATTATAATCTCGCATACTTTTCCAATCCAACTCAGAACAGTGGAACCGAAGCGACTTGGCGTAACTTCTGCTGATCTCATGACTGCGTTTTCGTCAGTTTAACGGATATATCGGATTATTAGACACATTTTGCCACTGAAAATTTGTGAACCGTATGAGATTTTCACATCTAAACTCTGTTGTTGTGACCCAAGACACATCCATTTATGCATTTAACTGTTTTAATAGTATTTATATATTAAAATTAAGCACATACCCACTGTAAATCCTGTGTAATTCTATAAACTACCAGATACAACTGTCCCTGAAAATCTGACATTTCATCTTCACACTACTTCATCTGAAGAGAAAGGGACAGATTTATTTTTTTTTTTTTATTAACACTGGGCCTTTATTACCACAGCGTTTTAGTGCCACGTTAAAAATACTAAATCTTAGATTATAAAATAAGAGTTGTAGCAATACGAGAATGAAGTTGTAATACTCTGCCTGTTTAAAATAAAAGTTTCTCACACAAATATTTCTAATATCGGACATCCTTTAGCTTTGATTACGGCATGCATTCGCAGTGGCGTCTTTTCAATAAGTTTCTGCAATGTCACAACATTTATTCCCGTCCAGAGTTGCAGTAATTTTTCACCAAGATCTTGTATTGATGATGGGAAAGTCGGACCGCTGCGCAAAGTCTTTTCCAGCATATCATAAAGATTCTTAATGGGGTTACGGTCTGGACTCTGTGGTGGCCAATCCATGTGTCAAACTGATGTCTCGTGCTCCCTGAATCAATCTTTCACAGTTTGAGCCCAATGAATCCTGGCATTGGGATCTTGGAATATGCCCCGTGCCATCAGGAAAGAAAAAATCCATAACCTGATCATTCAGTATATTCAGGTGGTCAGCTGACCTCATTCTTTGGGCACATAACATTGCTAAACTGAGACCTGACCAACTGCAGCGACCCCAGATCATAGCACTGCCCCCACAGGCTTGTACAGTAGGCACTAGGCATGATGGGTGCACCAGTTCATCCACCTCTCTTCTAACCCTGATGCGCCCATCACTCTGGATCAGGGTAAATCTGGACTCATCAGACCACATGACCTTCTTTCATTGCTCCAGAGTCCCATCTTTATGCTCCCTAGCAAATTGAAGCCTCTATTCCTGATTAGACTCACTGATAAGTGGTTTTTTTTATGCCACACAGCTGTTTAGTGCCAATCCCTTGAGTTCTCTTCGCATTGTATGTGTGGAAATGCTCTTAATTTCATTATTGAACATAGCCGTGAGTTCTACTGTTGTTGTTTTTTTTTTTTTACGATTTAATTTCATCAAACGTTCAAGTGATCAGAATCACAATCATTCAAAAAAAATTTCCCGACCACATTTCTTCCTCGAAGATGATGGATCTCCACTATCCTTCCAGTTTTTAATCTCTTTAGATGTTTAATTTGCTAATAATTTGACCCTTTTGAAACAGATATACATCTTTTCCACGTATCTTCCGCCATGGTTGTTTGAGATGAGAAGCTTCTAACTGCATCGGTTAGTTAAATATCTTGTTGCCAGCTGAAACATAATTATCCAACAGCAGGCTCTTACCTATTTGCTTAGTTAAATCCAGGTGGTGACTGACTTTTTTTTTTTTTTATTATTATTTGGGACGGGCAGTGCATATATTGATGATAAATTCGTTCTTCAATCCTCCTCATAGTCTCTTGAGAAAAAACATCTATTCGGAAATCATGCGGATGTAACCAGCGATATCCTCAGAGTCGTCCGCTGGACGCCATTTCAGACTGCACAAAAGAGGCAATTTCCTCGGTGTCTGTCTGATTTTTCTTCTGACTAAATTACGTTTCCTACAGAACCGCTGCAGTGTCCTTTTACTCCATTTATTATAACTCCATGCTGACGCCCCAAAAGATAAGAAATATACTTATTGTGAAATCCTAATTAGGATGTAACCAAATCCTCCACATCCATTTTATGCAGAACAGCATTAGGTTTCTCGCAATTGTGATTTTTCTGAAGATATTACCACTTGAATCCTGTCTTCATATGAATTTATTCGAAATAATATTTCACATATATTTTCGCAATTTTGACCATTTAAAAAAAAATGTTTGTTATTCTCGTGTTTTTGACTTTATTCTCAAAATGTAACATTTTTCAACTTTATTCTTAAAATATTTTGCTTTATTCTCCTATTGCTACAACTTTATTCTCGTAATCTTCGATTTTATTCTATTCGATCTATTTGTAACTGCATATAGAGAGACCATAGGCCTCAATGATGATGATGATGATGATCTTACGTTTTTTTGCGCATTGTTTTTGTCAGCAACGTTCAGAGCACTGAGACTACACATACGAACTTTGTCTAATCTTCTGGGAAGTGTATTCTCTGAATCTGCTCTTCCAGAAGCCTAGACTTAGAAGACAACTTCAACAATTTGAGACCTATTGTAGCTGAATGAATTACGTGACCCTCGCACAGTGGTAATCTGAATGCTTTTATCATATAGGCCATATGGCGATTACAAATAGTAGTTAAATAAAGATGAAAAAAAACAGACCCATAATAATAAAGGGTCTACTTTCTCTTTTTGAGTCTCCTCATGCTTTACTTTATAAAAGATTTACGCAGTGCACTTTATGCAGATTGCACTCATCTTCTTCCCCCTAGTGTTCAGATCTCAGCACTGCACTCCATTATAAAGATGCACATTGACTTCCAGGTGCTTGAATGTTTTTGAACCACAGCAGAAAACGATTTCACCCTGCAATTCTGTGCAATTTTATTGATCAGATCCAGCCTCAGGAGATCAGTCCACCCCCGACAGCCAACCTCGACCGCTCCAATGATAAAGTGTATGAGAATGTGACTGGTCTGGTGAAGGCAGTGATCGAGATGTCCAGTAAAATACAGCCTGCATCCCCTGAGGAATACGTGCCCATGGTGAAGGTGAGAGATCCAACACACACACACACACACACACGCTACTCACATGTTTTAGCGATGATTGGATGAGGTGCTGATCTCTGTTTGTGCTTGTAGGAGGTGGGGCTGGCTCTGAGGACACTGCTGGCGACTGTGGACGAGACCATCCCTATCTTACCAGCTAGCACACACAGAGAGGTGGGTAACACTTATCCTGCTGAATAATCCATCCTGAAATTTCTGATTGTAAGTTTTTTATTGGAAGTAGGGATGTGAAAACTATGATTCTATACAATTCGACATGGTACAGATAGTTCACTTTTATTTCTTCAGACAGCAAATCATCGATTTAATTAAGTGCCACCTTCTAACGCATGGCCCCTTTCACACACTGACCTTTATAGTGCAAAAAATAAAGATAGAATGAAAAAAGTTGAAAGTGTCCTCTTTCTACGTTGTATGATTATATAATGATATGGATGATTCTTTAATGATTTGTTGTTAAGCCGTGTGTTTCCTGTGCCATCAGATCGAGATGGCTCAGAAGTTGCTGAACTCGGACTTGGCCGAGCTGATCAATAAGATGAAGCTGGCGCAGCAGTACATGCTCACCAGCCTGCAGCAGGACTACAAGAAACAGATGCTCACGGCCGCACACGCCCTCGCAGTGGACGCCAAGAACCTTCTGGACGTAATCGACCAGGCCAGGCTGAAGATGATCTCTCAGTCACGGCCCCATTAGTCCTTTCCTCCTTCCTGAGCGGAAATGTTCAGGAGACGGGGGGGGGACGCCGTAATAGCACAGGTGAGAGACGACAGGACACGATGTCCACCGCTGGGACAATACGGTGATGTCATATAGCGAATCACGGCACAGCACGAGTGGCTCTTCAGACGGAACACACAGCTCTACACCTGACGTGTCACCACAAGATTACAAAAACGAGTCTTCTCTATAGAGACTCGCACACACGATGGTCTGTGGACTTGAAGATACAATGCTAATCAAGGTTTTATTGTATGCTTTGTGCTGGCTTTTTTTTTTTTTTTTTTTCCTTTTCTTTGTTTGTTTTAAATTATGTTCAGATGAACTCCAGCAAAGGACGCTTTTATCTGAGAAAACACCGCAACTGGAATCCACACGAAAATCAGAACTAATATGGAGCCTGGAACTACCTACATTAACCCAAAGGTGTATTACAACACACACATACTTCCTGAACTGTCCTTTGGCAGACACACACACACACACACACACACACACACCATGAGCCCACACTGTTCTTTCTATCCTCTGACTTCCATTCAGGGGGCCATTCACCTTGAGACACCATCACATCATGCTGTTTAACTGTTAAACATCACTATATTGTGCACAGGAACACATATTTTTTAAAGAATTGTCTATGAAGTTAAGATAAAAATAAATAAAAATAGCATATCTCTAACAACGGGGTATTAATGGGTAAAAAATGCCATCAGGGACTGTTAGAAACAAATCCAATTCATTTTATTCATACCAGATCGTAAAAAGCACAGTTTTCGAAGCTCAAAGTCTTTTTTTTTCTTACTCGTGGCTTTCTCAGAATAAAGCCGCTAAATGTACGGCAATAGGCCACGTTTACCGTCGATCTACACGTCTCTTCTCCAGGCTGATGAACTCGGCCATGTCGCCCCTGTGTATAGTACAATCTATAAATGAATTCACTTTGTCACTCGGATAAATTATTCTCAGGAAAAGAAAACTGACTGTACAGAAACTTTAACTAATAAAATGTGTTACTCTTGTATTCATGATCCTCCTGAGAATGGGTTTTTTTTGGGTTTTTTTTTTTTTTGTTTAAGCTTCATGCTGGAAAACAAAGTCCTTTAAGCAGCCGATGTGAAGTTATGATGTCACCTTTGAGTGTTTTGTAGAGGTCGACCGATTTTATTGATACCGATAGCTGGGTTGGATCGTACTTGCCAATAACTGATCAACCAGTATTTGTTTTTTTTAATGGATACTGGATATAAAACCAACAAACAAAGAAATAAAATGTAACTTTATTACAAAGATAAAAATATATATATAAAACAGTACAGAATCATGTAAATATGCTAAATATAATATGAATATATTAATTATATAAATAAAAATAATGATATTAATAATAAATCACAAATTACATTGTGATGACATTTTTAAATGCGTGTCCTTGGATTTATGTGAAATGTAACACTAAAGTAAGATTCCATTTGTAACATTAACTGAAGTTAATAAATGCTTTAGAAATATTTTTGTTTATTAATTGTAATATTTTCTATAAATTTTTTTCCAAGTTTATTTCCATTTTATCTGTTAACTTTAGTTAATGCACTTAAAACTACCGTAATTTCCGGACTATTAAGCGCACCCATATATAAGCCGCACCCACTGAATTTGACAAAGATTTTTATTTTGAACATAAATACGCCGCACCTGTCTATAAGCCGCAGGTGTCTACACTGAAACTAATGAACTTCACACAGGCTTTAACGAAAGACAGTGTCTGTTACACGGCTTGTATCTAAACAGTAGCCTACCAAGAAAGTCATTGTTCACTGTCTTCCTCCTTCCTTTCACAACTATTTCTCTCGGGAGTTTTTCTTTTGGCATCGTCGTGCGTTTAAAAATCACCATCGGTGAATCTTTTCTCCCGATGCTGTGCAGCTCAGAACACAAGTGAAGTGCATTTTTTCATGCCCGGTTATTTTCAGCGTGACGAATGATTCACTTTTCCTGTTGACAGTCCGAGTGAGCTGCAGGTCAAACGTCAGAGGAACCTCATCCTTATTTATGATGTGGTGCTCAGTTTTTTGGCTTGAAGTTTGTGAAACCGGGAAAAACCCAGGGAAAATCCATAAATTAGCCGCTTCATTGGGTTCAAAGCGTGGGAAAAAAGTAGCGGCTTATAGTCCGGAAAATACGGTAACACAAATGAGGTACATAGTGTTATTAATTCGCCTCTAATACTAAGAGCGGACCTTTTTACCTGCTCCAGCAACGTGCGCAACCCGAAAAAAACTCTGTATCGATTTTTGCCGATAGCCTATAGTTCCAGCAATCAACTACCGATGCAAAAAGCAATTAATCGGTCGACCTTCTAGTGTTAAGGGTTTTAACACTTATTTTCAGGCACTTTGCATAATGTAAAACACTCGCTGTATGTTGATTAGAGGTCGACCAATTAATCGGTTTTGACGATTAATCAACTGTCGAGAGTCGATTGCTGGAACTATAAGCTGTGGGCAAAAATCCATACCGATAGTTTTTCCAGGTTGCATCTGTTTTTGGAGTGTTCATAGTGCATTAATTAAAGTTAGCAAATAAAATTTAAACTTAATTTAAAAAAAAGGTTTCAGTAAATGTTAAAATTAACAAACAATAAACAAAATTTCTAAAGCATTGATTAGCTTCAGTTAATGTTACAAATGGAAACTTACTGTAAAGTGTTACCATTTCACATAAATCCAAACACCTCTGCTTAAAATAGCATCTTTAAATGTCCTCACACAGTCCAGAGCATTGAAATTGCATTTATTAACATTTTAATTTATTGTAATAAAGTTCAGTACTATTTAACTATTTTGTTTTTGTTTTTTTATCCAGAATCCATTTTAAACTATTCCTTGATTAATCATATATCGGCAAGTAGGATGCAAACTAGATATCGGTATCGGTAAAATCCGCTCGACCTCTGTTTTAATGACGAGTTTTTATCGCTGACAAGGTGAAGACCGACTACTTTTTACTCTGTAAAAAAAAAAAAAAAAGACTGAAAAACTGAGGGTAAGTGCTTTAAAATGTCTTTTTATTTTGATGTTCAATTGTATTTCTATTAAGCATTTAAACACTGTCACAAAGCAGCTTTACAGAATTCTGTAGGAAGCTGAATGAGCGAGGAGAAACTCCCTGAGAGAGAGCCTTCTTCATGCCGTTTCCTCGAAGGTACCTGATCAGAAGGTCCTAAGTTTAAATCGCAGCACCACCAGGATGCCACTGGTGGGCCCTTGAGCAAGGTCCTTAATCTTCAACTGCTCAATGAGATAAAAGTCACTGTAAATTCTGTAAATGAAACCTTGAGTGAAACCAAAGTGGGTCCTATATTCTATTTACAGACAATACTAAGTGTGTGTTTTTATGATGATCTGTATGAGCAGAACATGAAGACATTTATGCATTGAGCAGACAAACAAAGTGCTTTTGAAGTCTTTATCATTCTGAGGTACAGTGGGGGAAATAATTTGATTTTGCAGATTTTGGAAATTTACACCTTTACAAAGAAATATACAGTCTAGATTTTTGATGGTGGGTTTATTTTAACAGAGAGACGAAATTTTGTAAAAATTTTGAAGAAAAAAAAATTCACCAGCAGCAATCAGCAACCAGCAAGAATTCTGACTCCCACACACCTGAATTAGTCCTGAACCTTTAAGAAAGTTCTCTTAATATCAACTCATTATGTGTATAAAAGACCCCCGTCACAAAATCGACCTCTTCTATTCAAACTTCACCCCCATGGGAAAGACCAAAGAGCAGTCAAATGATTGTAGACCTGCACAAGGCTGGAATGGGCTACACGACCATCAACAGGAAGCTTGGTGAGAAAGAGACCATTGTTGTGTTGGCGCGATAATTAAAAAGTGGAGGAAATACAAGATGAGTCGGTCGCCCTCGCTCTGGAGCTCCATGCACAATCTCACCTCATGGGGTGAGGATGATTCTGAGAAAGGTGAGGGATCGGTCGATAATTTACACGGGAGGAGCTTGTTAATGATCTCGAGGGAGCTGGAACCATTGGTAACACATCAAGGTTTCTCTGCTCAAGACTGCACATAAACACGTCCATCTGAAGTTTGCTGATGAACACCTGAATGATTCAGAAAAGGCATGGGAGAATGTGATGTGGTCAGATGGGACCTTTGGCATCAACTCGACTCGCCGTGTTTGGAGGAAGAGAAATGCTGAATCACACCACAAGAACACCATCGACACTGTCAAACATGGAGGAGGAAACATTCTGCTTTGGGGCAGTTTCTCTGCTAAGGGTACAGGAAGACGCCACCACATGAACAGGGCCATGCACTGTAGAATCTTGGATGAGATATTCCTGGCAGAACCTCAGCCAGAACACTGAAGATGAAGATGGGTGGTGGATGGGTTTTCCAGCATGACTATGATCAAAAACTTATGGCTAAGGCAACAATCTGATGGTCTTGTAGCCCATTCCAGCCTTATGCAGGTTATGCTTGTTCCTGACGTCCTTTGACAGCTCTTTGGTGGAGAGGTTTGAATAGAAGAGGTTGATTTTGTGACTGGAGTACCATCCTAAAGCGACATCACCTCACCTTTCTTCTAAGGGTTTCCGCATGAGTCTACTTGGAGACGTGCTGTCTCTAACCCAGGGTGATCTGCACCCTGCTGAGGTATGGGACAGTCTTAACAGCACCACTAATAAATCTGCATTCCCCAGGTCAGATTGTTCACTGAGCCTTCAGCAATACCTCTTGTGGGACTTTGAGATTCTTTATGGTGTTTATTTTGAACCTTCTACTTTACCAGGTGAGAGCTACAATCGAATAATCTGCGTATTTCAAGTAAAAAAAAGACTCTTCCCCCCATGGATGAGTCTGGGTTTATTTTCAGAAGGGCTTGAATATGTCAGATATATTAACTCAATAATTTAGTTAAATTTATGGACATTGCCTCAAAAGCAACTTTACAGAGATGAGCTTTAATACCTATAAGTTTGTTCCCTGTAAATGACTGAGCCCGTGGTGAGGAAAAACCAGATCCAAAGATCCTAAGATCCAGACTCAAAAGAGAAACCCATCCTCATCACCGAATTCATTGAGGTGCACTGATTAGTGATTGGTGGTGATGCATGCTCTATAAGAACTAATTTGCACTGAAAAAAATCTGAGATCTGTTTATCTCTAAATAAGAGTTTGAATATCATGTGATAAGAATAAAATACTTTTTTCTGGGGTTTTTTTCCATTTCATTGACTTTAGTGGTCTGCAGTGTGTTTTATTTATTTATTTATTTATTTATTTTGAAATAACCACTTCCACGTGTGCCAATATCTTGTTTCATTCGCTTTTTTGTTGTTTTTTTTTGTCTATGCACTGATAAGATCACACTGGTTGTGCATTATGGTAATTCATTTTTAATGAAAATATGTAGTTAAATTATTAATTAAAGCATATTTTATTTAGTATTATAATATGCTCCCACAGACCATGGACCACCCTCTGCCCCCTTGTGGAAAAACTGTGCTGCTTGAAACTGGTCAGTGATGCAAAAAAAAAATAAAAAATGCTTTTCCAACATCTATTGATTAACATCACAATATTGGTTTTTGTGACAGATGTGATGTTAAAAGATGAACATGAGTGAAGGTCATGGTGAAAATGTGGTTAATATTTACAGAATATATGCCAAATGTGGGTGAGTAAAGTCTACTTAATATACCTTCCTTTATTGATCAGGTTCATCAGTGGCTTCTGCACAGTAAAATCACTGTGCATTTTGGTTGGATGACTCTTCTTCTTCTTTCGGCTGCTCCCATTAGGGGTCTCCACAGCGGATCATCCGTCTCCATACCATCCTGTCCTCTACATCTGCCTCTTTCACACCAACTACCTGCATGTCTTCCCTCACCACATCCATGAACCTCCTCCTTGGTCTTCCTCTTTTCCTCCTTCCTGGTGGCTCCATCCTCAGCATTCTCCTACTGATATACCCCATGTCCCTCCTCTGCACATGTCCAAACCATCTCAATCTGACCTCCCTCACCTTGTCTCTAAAACATCCTACATGTGCTGTCCCTCTAATAAACTCATTTCTAATCCTGTCCATCCTCGTCACTCCCAACGAAAACCTCAACATCTTCAGCTCTGCTACCTCCAGCTCCACCTCCTGTCTTTTACCCAATGCCACTGTCTCTAAACCATACAACATCTTAGGTCTCACCACAGTCCTATAAACTTTCCCTTTTACTCTCACAGATACTCTTCTATTACAAATCACTCCTGCTATCACTCTTCTCCACCCACTCCACCCTGCCTGCACTCTTTTCTTCACTTCTCTAACACACTCTCCATTACTTTGGACTGTTGACCCCAGGTACCTGAACTCCTCCACCTTCTCCACCTCTTCTCCCTGCAACCGCACCACTCCACTGCCCTCCCTCCCATTCACACACATGTACTCTGTCTAACTCCTACTGACTTTCATTCCCCTTCTCTCCAGCACGTACCTCCACCTCTCCAGGCTCTTCTCAACCTGCTCACTACTCTCACCACAAATCACAATATCATCCACAAACATTATAGTCCAGGGAGACTCCTGTCTGACCTCGTCTGTCAACCTGTCCATCACCACTGCAAACAGGAAAGGGCTCAGAGCCGATCCTTGATGCAGTCCAACCTCCACCTTGAACCAGTCTGTCGTTCCTACCGTACACACCACTGTCACACTGTCCTCATACATGTCCTGCACCACCCTCACATACTTCTCTGATACACCTGACTTCCTCATACAATACCACAACTCCTCTCTCCACCCTGTCGTACGCTTTCTCTAAATCCACACACACACAATGCAACTCCTTCTGACCTTCTCTATACTTCTCCATCAATGTTCTCAAAGCTCTTGCTCGGCATAAAACCATACTGTTGCTCACAGATGGTCACCTCTTCTCTCAGCCTGGCTTCCACTACTCTTTCCCATAACTTCATGGTGTGTCATCTGATCCACCCAACTTTCCACTCTTCATCCTCTTAATCGCTGCTCTCACGTCCTCCTTACTAATCCTATTCACTTCCTGCTTCACCATCTCCACACCATCCAACCTTCTCTCTCTCTCATTTTACTCGTTCATCAGCTGCTCAAAATACTCCCTCCATCTTCTCAACACACTCTCCTCACTAGTCAACACATTTCCATCTCCATCCTTTATTGCTCTAACTTACAGCACATCCTTCCCAGCTCGGTCCCTCTGCCTGGCCAATTGCTACAAATCCTTTTCTCCTTCCTTAGTGTCCAACTTCTCATACAGCTCCTCATATGCCTTTTCCTTGGCTTTCACCACATCCCTCTTTATCATTTCCCTCTTTCATCCCTACATCCCCATTAAAGTCTGCCCCAATCACCAACCTTTCATTCCTATGTACACCTTCTACCACTTCATCTAATTCACTTCAGAATTTTTCCTTCTCCTCCATCTCACAGTGGACTTGTGGAGCATAAGCACTGATGACATTTATCATCATCCCTTCAACTTCCAGCTTCACGTTCATCACCCTATCAGAAACTCTCTTCACCTCCACTACACTCTTACTGTACTCTTCCTTCAGAATCACCCCTACACCATTTCTCTTTCCAGCCACACCATGATTGAACAGTTTAAACCTCCACCTCCAATGTTCCTGGTCTTACTCCCTTTCCACTTGGTCTCCTGAACACACAACATATCTACCTTTCTCCTCTCCATCACATCAGCTATCTCTCTCCCTTTACCAGTCATAGTACCAACCCGAACCTCCACTCTCCTACACTGCTCCTTTCCCTGCCGTCTCTGTAGACGTCTTCCTCCTCTCCTTCTCCTCCTTCGGCCAACAGTAGCCCAATTTCCACCGGTACCCTGTTGGCTAACGATACCTGTGGTGGTCGTTAGTAAGCCGGGCCTCAACCGATCCATTTGTAATTCTGATTCGTGATCCGCATGTTTGATTTGGCACATGTTTTACGCTGGATGACCTTCCTAACGCAACCCTCCCCATTTATCAGAGCTTGGGACCGGCACTAAGAGTGACCTGACTTGTGTAACCCTGTTGGCTGGGTTACATGACTGATGCATGAATTAGATTTTTGTAATAATTCACTCTGTACTCTCACATGTTGATGAACTGAAAGCTTATTTATATTCATATCTAATGTATTTCCAGTGATGGACAGTAACAAACTAAATGTAATTCGTTAATGTTCTTAAGCTTTTTTTCATGTATTTGTACTTTATTGAAGTATTTCCGCTTTTAACGTCTCTATATTTAAAAGTTATATATTTTTCTTTTTACTCAACATTTTTTATTAGGAGAAAATCTTAACTGGTCAAACAAACAGCAAGTCACCAATCAGTGTAGAGCTCTGTATTGAACTTTTGTGCGATTTTTGTGACGTAGTGCTTCATTATCAAGTGCCTTCTCTGCCTGCCTTGGCCTTGTATCATTTTTCCAGTCTAAAGAAACACGTACAGTTTAGCCATTTTCAATGTGGTGGTCATTTTTAATTAGGTGATCTAACAGTAGCTTTCAGAAAACAGTTGAATTGTGTATGTTTGTAATGGCAAAAGTACACACATCCTTCAAGTAAGTATACGACTACTCCAGTACAGCTACTAATGTTTTGAAAGACTAAAAGTAAAAGTTGAAGTTCTGACTTTTTTTTTTTACTCAAGTTAAAGTAAAGAAGTTTGGCCTCTGATATGTTCTTAAGTAAAAAGTAGTGATTATTACTACCTGTTTTGGTGTCACTCTGGTAACTAAACCTCACAACATAATATATTAATACAAAAGAACTGTCAGGCTGAACATCCACCATATAGAACACAAGCAGAGAAAAGATTATCAGGAATGTTTCCATCACAAAGTTTCCATGACTCCCTCTGTCTCATCCATGTTACCACCAGACTTGTTGTTGCCCTCTGCTTTGCTGATTATCTTCATAGACTAGTGAACATCTGAGGTGAGCGAGAGTCCTCTGGCATTCACTTAAATGGAGTTGATTAAATAAAGAGTCTTATATGAATATAAGCCACCATAAAACATTGGAGAGGGTTTTTTTTTTTTGACTGTTTGTACTTTTTGAAGGTTTAAAAGGGAGCATCTTTACTTTATGGAAAAATATGTTCTTTAAACTCTTGGATGCACTTGTTATTTAAATATCAAGTATCCCCCCCATACACACATTAACAGTGCTTCATAATCAAGCTGATCTCATCATTCCTACAGTAACCTCCATGGAATCTGCATCAGTTCTCATGTAGATTGAAACTACTGAATTGTGTTTAGTGCTGTATTCTATAGAAGTTTAAAAAAAAAAAAAAAAAAATTCCTACACAATATTTCAGTTTTCTCTTTTATTGTAAAAGCACTTTTAGTCAAAAAGACCAAAGCCCATGTCATCATCAGACTCTTCGGACTCCTCCTTCTTCTCTTCCTTCTTCTCCTCTTCCTTGGCTGAAAGAGAAAAGTCACTTGTAAAACAGGAGTGATGTACAAAATGGTCCTCATGTGCATGCTTGTGTTAGAACCATATCCAAGTCTGTTTAGTCACACCAGGAGAAAACCTCCAAAACCACACTGAAATACGTGAGAGCATTCACCTGGGGCGTCTCCACCAGCAGCTGGAGCAGCTCCAGCAGCAGGAGCAGGAGCAGCACCACCACCAGCTCCCACGTTGCAGATCAGGCTACCGATGTCCACGCTGGCCAGAGCCTGAAAACACACAAACAATACTGAGCTACAGAACAAACATCCATTCATCTGCATGTACAATGATCATGAACATCTGGTGATGCACCTCAATCAATAGATAAATCCCACTACACACCAGAACCTCCTCAGATGACCAAACGCTGCAACATCTGGATCGAGATTAAAATGCTGGCAATGTTCCTAAACCTTTTCTGCAGCACTCAAACACACCTGGAAACATCCGTCTCATCTGAACTATAAACCTGAATATACAGGACAGGTGCATGAACATGCTCCTGAGGGTGTTCTATACTCAACCCAATAAACCCAGTAAAAACATCTGCCGCCAGAAATCTAGACATCTACAACAAGAAGTCGCATTTCAACAAATTCTTTCAAGCTATGATGCAGCACCCCTGGATCAGAGACAGTTAAGGGCCTCACTCAAGGGCCCATCTTGGCAGTGCCGGGGCTCGAACCTACAACCTTCCACTCAGTAACCGAGAACCTCAACCATCGTGCATCCACATAAAGATCACCACATCTCAGCTTGGCAGGAAGCAACGTTGCAGCACCCTGTGGACCAGAGGGTGTTTAAGAGCCTTGTTCAAGGGTCAAACATCTCGGCAGTGCTGGGGCTCAAACCCTCGACCTCATGATCAGGAACAGAATAGCTCTCACATCCCTATATTTTCCAGATATACCAGTTTGGCAGGAAACCGAGTCAGAGTCAGCAATGAGGAGAAAGAGAAAAGGGTTTAAGAGCCATGCTCAAGGGCACAACAGTAACAGTGCTGGGAATCAAACCCACAACCTGTCCGATCAATACTGAGAAACCTCGTCAGGAAGATCTGATCCCTTGAGAAGGATATAATCATGAGAATAAAAGATGAAGTGTACCTTGGCGAACAGACCGGGCCAGAAGGGCTCGATGGTGACTCCAGCTGCCTTGATCAGGGCGTTCAGCTTGTCCTCCTGACACACACACACACACACACACACATCAGTGAGTAGGGGCAATTATCTTAGCATGACCCTGTAATATATAAAAGCCCAATATTATAACACATAAGCACATGATGGTCTGTAGACGTTACACCTGTCATGCTAATACTGACTAGCATTCCAGAATATACATGTATAAATTATTAAACATTTAATTCAATACCTGGCCCTTACACACACACACACACACACACACACACACACACACACACACATCCAGCTTTATTGACTACATTAATTGTATTATAGTAACGTCGGGCTGCACCACGTGACCCTGCTTTTGCCGCTCAACATGGCGGCCCGGCGCGCGGACTGAACACGTACCGTGACTGTAACCTCGTCATCATGGAGGATGAGAGCGGAGTAAATACAGGCGAGCTCGGAGACGGAGGCCATTGTTCTTTCACTTCACCAGACTTTAGGTCCTGGATGCCTAATTGGGACGGTGCTAGTCGCCGGATTCGTGGGCCTTAGCTTCGCTAGAAGAACCGAGCACCTTTAGGCACGTTCGCGTCTTCTGTTCCGAGAGCGGAAAAGGGAGTGAGTAGAGGCGGGTCTTCTTTTTTTATACTCCTATACGTCACTTCATGGGCGGGGCGAACGAGGAGGCGTGGCTTTTAGACGTCAATCAGGAAAGCGTGCTTTATATAATATGAGCCTTTAAAGTGGAACAAAATCAATGTTTTGGAAAGATTTAACCTCAATGTTTCATTACAAAAGAAACTATTTTGCGTTTGTATTTTTTGCGTGGTATTTATTCAAGATTGTTTTGGAAGGATCGTGTTTTAAAATAAAACTGTATTGAGTGTATGATAGAAATGTGTATATTTGATGTACGTGTTGTATACAGCACAGGGACTGAAGATTGAGATTAGACATGAAGAATCTTTGTGTGTTTTAATCTGCTTTTATGTGATATGTTTTGTATTCTGTGATGTTTTATTTGACTTTTATTAGTATAGTAATATATAATAAAGTAGTATATGTAATATAATCTTTTGGAATAAACCAAAACAAAACAAAAACACTGAAATTTATGTCATTTTCTTAATTTTTCTTTCTCTTTTCTTTTACTCTGGTAGCTAATGTTAATGTGATAATGTGAATATGTAATAACTCTTGTTCTCATGGCATTGAATAAATAAAAACAAATAGCCTATAATGTATATAAAATGATACAATGAATTACAGTGTATGTATGTATGTATGTATATATTGTGTGTGTGTATGTGTGTGTGTGTGTGTGTGTGTGTGTGTGTGTGTGTGTGTGTGTATATAACTTCTGGATTACGTAGCATCTCTGGATGGTCTTTCCGTGTCAGTTTGTGCTTGTACAGCAGTAAAAGACCTTGGAGTGATTGCTGACTCTAGTCTTTCCTTTGGGGCTCATGTGAATATCTAGATTAGACTACTGTAACGCTTTATTGTCTGGGTGTATCGAGTAAGTGCATAAATAAGCTTCAGTTAGTTCAGAACGCAGCAGCAAGAGTCCTCACTAGATCTAGAAAATATGACCAAATCACCCCTGTTTTAATCAGTCTACACTGCTCCCAATCAAATCTCACATAGATAATAAAATACTACTACTGATGTATAAAGCACTTAACGGTCTCACGCCGCAGTATCTGAGTGAACTTCTGTACCAGTATGATCCTCCACGCCTACTTAGATCAAAAGGTGCAGGCTATTTGTTGGTACCTCAAATAGTGAAGACTACAGCAGGGGGCAGATCTTTCTCTTATAAAGCCCCACAGTTATGGAACAGCCTTCCAATCAGTGTTCGGGACCCAGACACAGTCTCAGTGTTCAAGTCGAGGTTGAAAACATATTTATTTAGTCAAACCTTTAGTCAGTAGGTGTAGATCAGATCTGGAGGGATCATAGATATTAGTGTTTGGTGAACTGGGATATTTGTATGCTGTCGTCCCCTCACTTTCACACGTTCACTCAGGGCCGTCTCTTTTTCCAGAGATCCCTCATATCAGTTTGCCTATCGTCCTAATAGGTCAACAGAGGATGCAGTTTCCATGGCTCTTCATTCAGCCCTCACCCACCTGGATAAAAAAAACACCTACATCAGAATGCTGTTCCTTGACTTTAGTTCTGCGTTCAATACAGTCGCCACTGTACTTATCACTAAGCTCAATGACCTGGATATCTCCACCTAGACTTTCTCACCAACAGACCTCAGTCTGTTAGATTGGGCAAACAGGTATCCTCAGCCCTCATTCTGAACACCGGCATCCCACAGGGCTGTGTTCTGAGCCCACTACTCCATGTTCACCCATGATTGTGCTCCGCTGCATAACTCCAAAATCTTCATAAAGTATGCAGATGAAACCACCGTAGTCGACCAAATCAGCAAAGACTACAAATCGGCCTACAGGGAAGGGATCATTGTGGAATTTTTTAAATCGAACAGTAGGAGACTCCTCACTCTACACCAATGAACTGAGGTAGAGAGGGTCTCCAGCTTTAAGATCTTGGGATTTCACATCTCTTAGGATCTGTCCTGGCACCAGAACACTTCAGCTCTGGTTAGGAAGGCACAACAACGCCTGGACTTCTTTTTGTCTGTACTGCATCATTATGAGCATCCTGACCAACTCCATAACGGTATGGTACAGAGGCTCCACTGTGTGTGAACGTAAAAAAGCCCTGAAAAGGATGGTCAAAACCACCCAACACATAACTGTCACCCAACTACCCGCCATTGAGCACCTTCACCACAGCAGCTCACAACATCATCAAGGACTCTTCACATCCCAGTCACAAACTGTTTAAGCTCCTTCCATCAGGAAGGAGATTCAGGAACATATGCACCAGAACCAGCAGGTTCAGGGCCACCTTCTTCCATCCACCATCACCCTACTGAACTGCACACTACACTGTTAGATCACGGTATAAACATTGTATATGAATTCTGTACAATTATACATACAATGTACATATTACATATTGTACATTTATATGCCCCTCTTTCTCTACACATATTGTGCCTTACACACATCTGCACCAAAATCTCACACGTGTATGTATATTTACTGTTGCATATTCTTTTTCAGTCTTTGCAAATTTTTTCACTGCCTTAGCCTTATAACTTTTTACCTGTGCTTTTTCAACGTCTGCCCATTTTTCACTGATATAGCCTTTTTATTTTCTTGCTGTACATATATATTTACGAATGGACATTCGGTGATAAACACGAGGATGAGGTTCCCTTTTGAGTCTGGTTCCTCTCACAGTTTTTTTCTCATACCATCTCAGTGAGTTTTTCTTTGCCACTCATTAGAGATAAACTTACAATTAAAAGAACAAACTTATAGGCACAAAACTTATGCATTATTGTATTACATTTTATAACCTCTTTATCTACCGTATTTCTCGGACTATAAGCCGCTACTTTTTCCTCACGTTTTGAACCCCGCGGCTTAAACAACGAAGCGGCTAATTTATGAATTTTTCCTGGGTTTTTCCCGGTTTCACAAACTTCAAGCCAAAAAACTAAACCCCATAACATTAGACCAATGAAATTTCCGAACGGAAACGAAAAAACGCACCTCACCTGTGTTCTGAGCTGCACGGCATCGGGAGAAAAAACTTCCATCGGGTGATTTTTAAACGCACAACGATGCCAAAAGATAACCTCCCGAGAGAAATAGTTGTGAAGGGAAGGAGGAAGACAGTGAACAATGACTTTCTTGGTCGGCTACTGTTTAGATACAAGCCGTTATAACGCGTTGAGTCAGGGTGAAGGGATAACTCGCTTCTGGCATGCTATTCCCAAAATACCGCTATGCTTCTAAAGGAAGCGCAACATATTTCCCCCGTTACACCGTGTGTAACGTGTCTTTCGTTAAAGCCTGTGTAAAGTACATTAATGTAGACGGCTTATAGACAGGTGCGGCTTATTTATGTTAAAAAAAAATATTTGTAAAATTCAGTGGGTGTGGCTTATATATGTGTGCGCTTTATAGTCCGGAAATTACGGTAAATAAAACTGCTTCAAGATAATGTCCATCAGGGCCATTCCTAGCCTTTTTATAATCCTAGGCAAGATTCCTAATGTCACCCCCTCAACCCTCCCACCACATTGCTCCACTCTCACACCATATAAATCATTCGCAACATTTACATTTGTGTCAAAAAGTGCTTTGAGTCTCTATCAATAAATAAAACTACACTGGTACACCAGATTACAAACTTAATATAAATCCGCCTACAACAAGAAGTATTTTTTTTAACAAAGCAAACTTGGAAAGTGTTAGTTTAAGTGTTTCAGGAAGAGGTAGGTCTTCAACTGTCACTTAAAGACAGCCAGGGACTTCGCTGTTCAGACATCTAGGGGAAGTTTATTCCACTACCTCAGTGCCAGAACAGAGAAGAGCCTTGAAGTGTACTTACCTCTCATTCTGAGAGAAGGTGGTACCAGTCTAGCAGTGCTGGAGGATCTCAGACAGCGTGGTGCAGTGCGAGATGTGATGAGGTCTCTAAGGTAAGATGGTGCTGGTCCATTTTTGGCCTTGTAGGCAAGCGTCAGTGTTTTGAATCTGATACGTGCAGCTACTGGAAGTCAGTGAGGGGAGCGCAGCAGTGGGGTGGTGTGGGAGAACTTGGGCTGGTTGAACACAAGTCGTGCATTTTGGATCATTTGCAGTGGACGAATAGCGTTCAGGGGAAGACCTGCCAGCAGAGAGCTGCACTAGTCCAGTCTCGAAATGACAAGAGACTGAACAAGCACCTGGGCAGCCTGTGTGGACAGAAATGGTCGAATTCTTCGGATTTTGTAGAGAAGAAATCGACAAGAACAAGCCACATTAGCGACATGTAAAAAGAAGGACATTGTCCATAGTTACCCCAAGGTTACGAGCAGTGGCTGAAGGGCAGAGCAGAGAGTCATGAAGAGATATTCAGAGATCTTGACTTGGAGATAAATCACCTGGGATGACCAGCAGTTCTGTTTTGCTGGGGTTGATTTTTAATTGATGAGCACTTATTCATTAAGATATGTCTGTAAAGCATGCTGAGATCCGAGCGGAAGCTGTGGTATCTGAGGGAGAGAAAGAAAAGATGAGTTGAGCATCATCAGCATAGCAGTGGTAAGAAAACCCATATGAGTATTTGACTTTAACAATAGATTGGGTATAGAGGGAGAAAAGGAGGGGACCAAGTACTGAGCCTTGTGAGACATCAGTGGAAGAGTCTGCGTGGGGCAATGTGGATCCCCTCCATTTTACCTGGTAGGTAGTGACCTTCCAGGTAGGAAGCAAACCATTTCCATGCTGCTCCATGGATACCGAGGCTCCTGAGGGTAGACTAGAGAGTCTTGTGGTTGACTGTGAATCGAATGCTGCTGAAAGGTCAAGGAGGATAAGTATAGATGACAGCTTGGCTGATCGAGCAGCATGTAGTTTCTCAGAAACAGCCAAAAGAGCCGTCTCTGTGGAATGTGCTGCTTTGAAGCCAGACTGGTTTGTATCATGGAGGTTGTTTTGTGAGAGATAGACAGACAGATGGTTAAAAACTGTGCGTTCCAGAGTTTTAGAAAGAAAAGAGAGAAGTTATACCGGTCTGTAGTTGTGGATGTCTGATGGATCCAGAGCAGGTTTCTTCAAGATGGGAATAACCCTCGCTTGCTTGAAGGTAGTTGGCACATGGCCAGATGTTAAGAACCCGTTGATGATCATGGAGATGAGCGGCAGAAGGTCTTGTAAAATGGTCTGAAGAGTAGTGAAAGGGATTGGATCCAGAGGACAGGTGGTGGGATGGCAAGATTGGATGACTTGCAGTATCTCATCTTCTGCTATGGTTGAGAAGCTTGACAACAAAGGAGTAGGGGATTCTACTTTAAAAGTCTCAAAGTCATCTACAAGCGATAAACATATACTGTGAATTAAACTTCAGCAGAAAAACAGGTAAATAACTCCAATGAGAGAGGGTGGCTTGAGGTAGGGGTGCTCACTGGCGCCACCAGCTGGTTGCACTCTAGGATGACTCTCTATTTTGCCTATGCCAAGACAAAAAAAAAAAGCACTAAGCCAGTGTAGCAGACTATTTATATTTATTACAGCCCTAGATTATTTGTATTATTTATTTGTATCACAGTTTTTCTCAGTTGCTTTGGAGCGTTTCTCGAATCATCCTTAATATTTGCATTTTATTTATAAGTGCATTTCTCAAAACAATGTGTACAATCAGCACAACACAATGGATTTCTTGCAAAAGCCTGTACTTTTCTCAAAATCTTTAGTTCATCTATCAAAAGTAAGTATTTGTGTCAATGAACATCTCATTCCCACCAGAATGAAAAGTCCCTTTGTTATTATTCACAAACAAAATCTTTTAAATGTTTATTCATGTTATCAGTATGATGCACAGTTTCAGTATTTCTTGATATAAACTATGGTTTGGATCACAGAGACTGAAAATGCACAAAATTTGACTTCCTTCTGTTTGGCATCTATGAATTTCAGCAGCACAAATTCATTTATTTGATTGGATATTTGATTTATATTGATTGTAAAAGACCGGACAGGATTCACACTTTTACTGTACTATAAAGTGTTCGTTTCTTAGTTGTTCACCCATTATCAGAATGTATAACTCTGTGTTTTTCTCTGTCTGTATTCACTCTCCAACTGAAGGTTCACAAGATTCACCTTTGACCTGTTTTAGAGATCGAGTTGATTATCGGTTGATCTGATGTCGTTCACTCGCCTTCATTAGTGACATTCAAGATTCATCTGCACAATTCATCAATTCAACACATTTACAAATAAAAGTTGAATAGACATTTTAGATGACAGATGATGAGAACTGGTTTAACCATTTTACATTCAACAACTTATACAATGAACTGATGCTGAGATGTTTTGGGGGTTAAAACCATTCAGGTGAAATCAGTATAATATATTTTGATCAACATGAACATAAACAACTGAATGTAGGAAACAGCAGACACTCGTACACAATCCATTAAATTAATGTACAAAAGCATTTACAATTTGATCAAAGCAACAAGAAATGTTTTTATGATGAGTACAAGTGACTCAATGATGTGGAGGTTGAACAATAGTTTTGAGAATTTCATTTCTGATCTGAGAAATGCTTTAAAATGTAACATGACCTGTTTATCAGGACACATAAACATACACTATTACAATGCATCAAAATGTGCAAATATGTCAGGTGACATAAAAATATGTTAATTTACTATTTGTTTAACAAAATATATACAGTACCAGTCAAAAGTGTGGATAAAACTTTAACCTTTTTTTTATTATTGTTTTCAACATAAATTAATATTGCAGACAATAAAATGATGACAGGACAAATATGTCAATATGAACACAATTATGTAGTCAACAAAAATGCGTTAAGAAAACCAGAATATGTTTCATATTTACGGTTCTTCAAAGTAGCCCTCTTTTGCTTGGCACACTATTCAAATTCTCTCATTGAACCTCATGAGGAAGTCACCTGGAAGGTTTTTTCCGAAATTCTTGAATCTTGTCCAGTAGTTGTAGTAGCACTAATAGGGATATTGACTCTGTACTCTGGATTTCCTCTGTAAAAGACAACTGATGGTCTAAAGCACATTAGGAAGGCCAGAAATGTCACAAATAAACTCTTGACAAGACACACCTGTGAACTTACAACCATTCCAGGTGACTACCTCGTTAATCTGATGAGAGAATTCCATGAGTTTGCCAAGCTGACATCACATCTACATAAAGCTACATTGGACAATCCAAAATATAAAACATTTTTCAAAATATATAAACACTTTTTGTTGACTACACGTGTTCTGTCATAGTTTTCAGTATGTACAATATCGAAAAGAATAAACATAAACATAAAGAAGAACCACAGAAGGAGAACATGTGTCCAAACTTCAGACTGGTTCTGTAGATGATCGATTATATAAATGAATAATGTTTTTATTATAATTGTTTTTTTTTTTTTTTTTTTTTTTGTATTGTATTTTGTATTTGTATTATATTTTTTAATATCTAATTAACTCATTTGATGAAATAAATGATGAAACACTTAAAAAAAAAAAAAAAAAAAAAAAAAAAAAAAAGAAATATTTAAAAATGCTTTACAATTATACTTATGTATTCGATATTTAAAATATACCTAATTTATATATAGCTGAGATACAGCTATGTTTATTCCAATGCCTGTTTAACAGAATTTTCTTTACAGCAATACATTTTTTTTTTTTTTTTTTATCAACTAAACCTTTAATATTTTTTGGACCAAAAATATGGCGTTCTCAGATCTTCACCACATTCACACTGTACATTGGCGAGGGCAAGAGTAACACATGTGGGTGCAAGATGGTACAAGATATTCTGCAATCCAGAGGCTGTTTAATGGAACAAAAGCTAAGCAGATATGAATGCAGTAATAACACTATAGTGTACTGGTACTATACTGTACTTTACTCTCCTCCAGCACTCTACTATTCTATAATACACTATGGTACTATTTGTACCATATCATACTATACCAGAGCATATAATATCATACTATATAGCTTTAAAAAGTCTCTGGACAAAAGTAAGTGCACCCCTGTCTTACTCTTGACTTTCCCAATGTACAGTGTGAATGTGGTGAAGATGTGAGAATGTCACATTTTTGGGCCCATGTAATCGAAATCATTTTCTTCCTGCCCATTAGCATACTGAAGATGAAGAAAAGTAGAACTCTTTAGTAGAAATCACACAGAATTCAGAACTTCATGGAGGATTGAATTTATTTAGCTGAAGCATAAGAAGGATAGAAAATCGAAAATGAAAACATAAATTGCATATACGTGTTTGCTCATGCGGCACCGTTATTGTAATAAGAACCATGACATGAGGAATGGGAAGGGGGGGGTGATCAGTTGTTTTTTCAATCAGAAAAAAAAAAATGATTGTGGCAAAAAATTCTAATGGTTGGCATCGTAAGCGGATAAAATTAAATTCCTTGTGAACCGTCGCACGGATTCGAGGAAAAAAATGACGAATCGAGGCCCTTTAAACACTTTAGTGGATTATAGAAGACAAACACACACGCAGCTCATTCTCACAGCGTACACAGAGACATCACGATCGCATCAACGACTTTCAACTAAACTCCTGAACCTTCTGTTCATTTGGCACGAATGTGACTTTTTTTCAAACACTATTTAATGCAAGTTCTTGTCCATCTGCCTTCAGTTCATCTGAGCTTCTTTTTCCTCAATTGGAGAATTTGGTCAAATTGAATGAATGACGCTCGGGTCACAAGCGGGATGCGCGAGGAACAACGGGCAGACGTTTTAATAATGAGCTCGGATTTGACGAGGTGCAGGTGTTAAGGAGCAAAATACAGCACCAAACCACCTGCCCCTCGCTCTGGTAGCTCATTAACATCAACTGGCCTCATTTAATAATCACCCCTGCACCTGGAATGGTCCATTTTCATGTCAGGATGAGGACACGAACACTAAGAACATGTAAGAGACAAAAGTCCGAAACTCCAACGGAGAATTGTAGATCACCCAGTGTGTTAACTGAAGTGTGTCTCCACGTCCTCGTCGGTGTCCCCCGTAATGTCCGCGTGGACGTTTCCTCCGCAGGATGTCCTGGTCCGGTTACTCTTTGTGCGGTTTTCCTTTCGGTTCCTCGTCATAAGACACGCCGTACTCGTTCACTCGGGTCTTGTCTACAGGATACAGCCTGGGAAACGGACAAAACTAGTTTTTCCCCCCACACGAAATCTAAACTTTATATACATTTTAACATCTACTGCGTAAACACGGCTCACCATCTCTGATACAGGTAAATAATAAACACGGCGTCGTCCCTGAAGCAGGCCAGGCGATGAGACGTGGGCATGGTGATTATAAAGGCAAAGACGTCGTCGATAAACGTGTTGAAAGCCTGAGAAATAAAAAATTAATTATATATATATATATATATATATATATATATCTTTACAAGACTTTTCACTTTTTTAAATGGAAGAGATAAAATGCTAGAAATATGCTAGAATATATAAAATGCTAGATATAAAATAGAATTCAAATGTATAAAATTAAATGTGCTTGTTCGAACACATTAGGGTTTATGTGCTCATTCCTTTAATAAAAATACGCTGATTTATAACAAATACCGTAATTTCCGGACTATAAAGCGCACCCATATATAAGCCGCACCCACTGAATTTTACAAATATTTTTATTTTTAACATAAATAAGCCGCACCTGTCTATAAGCCGCAGGTGTCTACACTAATGTACTTTACACAGGCTTTAATGAAAGACACTAAATGCAATATGTTGCACTTCTATTAGGAGCATAGCGGTATTTTGGGAATAGCCTGCCACTGCATTCTACCGGTATTACTGCGTGTGTGGAGACCGAGGAATATGTCCTTATTATTTTCTGATGCTCATTTCTAAGTTTCTTTGACTAACCCGTAACGCTGTTGCCAAGAAAAATAAAAAAGCACGAGTTTTGGAAACCTGTCTGTGCTTATATGATTTCTGTTGCAACTGGAGTTTTAGCGAGCTCTCCCTTAACCCAGACTCAACTCGTTTTGCTTTGTTAAGCGAGCAAAAAATTGAGGTACGAGCTCGAGACGCCGCTGCTAGATGGCGAAGCGAAGCCAGAAAGCAAAGATTGTGAAGAAAATTAAGATAAGCAAAGAAGAAAAAGTAAAAATTTTAAAGTTTAGGGATACGTAGTGTACAGGAGTGATAGTAAAAAAAACGAGTTTTCCCTCCGCCTCCGCTTATCGCCTC
>JAAIIK010000068.1:5525895-5542426 GCA_014706435.1 Silurus glanis | reverse complement strand
CAATCAATACTATACTAATCTACACTATACCAATCTATACTATACTAATCTATACTATACTAATCTATATTATACTAATCTACACTATACTATACCAATCTACACTTTACCAATCTACATTCCACTATACTAATCTATACTGTACCAATCTATACTATACTATACTAATCTATACTATATCAATCTACCATATACTATATTAATCTATACTATACCAATCTATACTATACTAATCTATACTATACCAATCTATACTATACTAATATACACTATACCAATCTACATTATACTATACTATACCAATCTACACTATACTATACTATACTATACTATACTATACCAATCTATACTATACTATAATAATTTACACTATACCAATCTATACTATACTGTACTATACCAATCTACATTATACTATACTAATCTATACTATACCAATCTACACTATACCAATCTATACTATACTATACCAATCTACACTATACCAATCTACATTATACTATACTAATCTACACTATACCAATCTACATTATACCAATCTACATTATACTATACTAATCTACACTATACCAATCTACATTATACTATACTAATCTACACTATACCAAACTATACTACACTACACTACACTATACTATACTATACTATACTATACTATACTATACTATACTATACTATACTATACTATACCAAACAACACTATACCAATCTATACTATACTATACCAATCTACACTATACTATACTAATCTACCAACTAGTATAGTATAGATTAGTAAAGTGTAATGTAGATAAGTGTAGTATAGTACAGTATACTGTAGATTGGTATAGTTTATATTAGTATAGTATAGGTTAGTGTAGTATAGTACAGTGTATATGTAAAATATACTATACCAATCTATACTATACGAATTTACACTATACTATACTATACTATACTATACTATACCAATCCACACTATAATACACTATACTAATCTACACTATACTACATTAATCTATACTATACCAATCTACCTTATACTGTACTAGTCTACACTAATCTACACTATATTATAAAAATCTATACTACACCAATCTATACTATATTATACTAATCTATATTATACCAATCTACACAATACTGTACTGTACTACATTAATCTACACTATACTAATCTATACTATACCAGTTTACACAATACTGTACTATACTACACTAATCTACACTATAGTCATCTATACTATACTAATCTACTTTATACTATACCTTTCTACACTATACTATAAAATCTACAGTGTACTATACTAATCTACACTATACTATAGCAATCTACACTATACTATACCAATCTAAACTATACTATACTTTATCAATCTACAATATACTATAGCAATCTATATTATACTAATCTACATTATAATATACTAATATACACTATACTATACCAATCTACATTACCAATCTACACTATACTATAATAATCTATACTATACTAATTTACATTATAATATACTAATATACACTATACTATACCAATCTACACTATACTATACTAATCTACACTATGCTATACTAATCTAATTCACTGGAAGTTCCACACACAACAGTCTCTATAGTTTGCACAGTATGGTAAAACACTCCCTTTTCCACACTTTTCAATATTTTCGTGACAGCACTGACAGCACTGACATACAGCCTGTATCCTGTCACATACATTTAATTCAATAAAACCTTATCTTCTCAGGGTTTTGCGCTACGGTTTGGTCTAGGGGGAGAAAACGTTGTCAGCAAGTGGAAGGGTGGAGTGGCCACGATTGAGGAATGTCCAGATGAGGACGTCTGGGGTGTAGTGTGGAGAATGGCAACTATGGACATCACATCTTTAGATAAGTATGACAAGCTGCTCCAGTTTACACAATTTTATATCATGCAGGCAAAAAAAGGCAATTTGTTGTTTCTGTTTCTGATTGGTTTTCACATTGCTCGTGATTTAACATGTGGTCGTGGATGCTCTTGTCAAACAAGCCCACTGTTCTCATGTTCCTTGATGGTTGCTTGACCATTTTATTTATTTTTGCAAAAAATTACCCGCTTTAAAGACTTACTGCACTGATTCCTTGCTAAATCAATTAATTTCCGTTTGGTTTTTATTAAACCAGACAGGAAAATGTGGACAAGGGTGTCTACAGCCCCATGGAGGTGACTGTGCAAACAGAAACCGGGCCGCTTCTCTGTAGAACATATAAGATGAACAACTTCAGACCCTGTTTTCCATCACCACAATACAAAGAGGTAAATTTTTTACATCTGTTTTTTTTTTTTTTTTTTACATCATTATCAGAGCTGTACAAAAACAGAAATAAAAGTAAGCAAGGCATGTGTATTGCATGTGTAGTGTCTAAAATGAACAGTTTGGTAAAAAAAAAAAAATAATAATAATAAAGTAATGCATTGTGTCTATTAATGATTGACTACATAAATGCACTCATGTAATAAAGTAAACATCGAGGCAGTTGCTTTTAGTTTGGCTTTGTAATGATTCAAACGGTCTCCTGCACCTTCTAATAGCTCTAGCTAATGTTTTCTCACGTCGCTGCCTCTGGCTTAATGAGATCTAAAAAAAAAAAAATACAAATTCAAACAATAAATAAAGTATTGGCACCCACCATTGACCTAGACAACTTAGAGCATTCTAATGTAAACTAACCCATAATACAGTGCCGTGTAATGCAAATCATGTCCATTAGTCGCTGGTTTCGAACCCACAACCTCCAGACAGCTCTGTCTGCTTTTAGGTCCATGTTAGTAACCATACCATGCTGTACCACTCTGCCCAGTGATACATAATTATAAAGCTGATTGCAGTGTTAAAATCTCGCTCTCTGTCCAACTGCAGGTAGTGTGTTTAGGAGCCCAACAGAATGGATTACCTGAAGATTACATAAAGAAGCTCCAGGCTGTGGAGACCAACAACTACACCGGACCTTCAATATTAGATGAGATTAAAAAGCATAAGCACTAAGCGTGTGGTGGGAGGGAGGAAACGAAAACGAAAGCTCCCAGCACTAAGAATTTTACTTGATGAAAATTCATTTTCTATAAACTTCATTGGTTTACGCTATGGATCGTTTATAATTAGACAACTTGAATAAACGTTGTTCACAGTTGCTTGCAAACACCATCTTGTCTTTCTGACATGTATGTATGTTCGTCTGTGTATCTGTCTATATAGATGAGATGATGATTATGATGGGACCTTTATTTTGTTTGCACAACCTTTAGGGGCAATCGCAGCAAACAAGCGATTTCTGTAGCTCTGCACCTGTCCACAGGTAATCTGACCCACACTTCATGAGCTCCATCTGTTTTAGGCTTGAAGGCTGCCTTCCCCAGTTTCAGCTCTTTCCATAGGTACTGGATAGGATTTAGATCTATTCAGAGCTAATTGAAGGCCACTTCATTATAGTCCAGTGCTTTGGTCTTAGTGGTTCCTTTTGGAGGACCCAGTGGCTCTGACTGACAGAATGGCTTAAATGGGATCTAAACCAGTGGTGCACAGTAAAGTAACAAGTAAAGGTAATTCTTTACTGTACTGAAGTAGCTTTTTTGTGTATCTCTACTTTACTGAAGTATTTACATTTGGGGAGACTTTTACTGTAACTTCACTACATTTTAAAGTCAAATATTTGACTTTGTACTCAACTACAATTTGTGAAATCAGTCGTTCCTTTTTATTTATAAGGATAAAAACGTAACTGGTCAAACACACAGCGAGTCACCAATCAGGGTCGAGCGCACGCTCCGTTTAGAACATGTTTTGGCACTTGGTGGCATTTACTCATCACCAACATACAGTTCAGCATCAGTTCAACAACAAGCAGAACATTTTTAGAGGAATCAATGATGGAAGAAATTCCAGACTCGAACTCGCCACAACACACGTGACCTCATTTGTGCGATTTTTTTGCAGTAGTTGAAAAGAAGGTTTTGGGCTCATGATCATTTGAATAGAAATCAATCAGTGTTTGAGTTATTAATATCATTCTATTAACAGATCAGTGTGCTGAGAGTCACATTAGAGTCTTTTCACATCAACTGAGTTGATTAAGTAAAAAGTCTTGTGATAAAAATAATAATAGGAACATTATAGTTATAATAAATCACAGTACTTTGGATACTGAAGTACATTTGAAGGCAAAAAAATTTATACTTTTACTCAAGTGAAACTTTAAATGGACACTTTTACTGGAGTTATATTTTACAAAGTACATCTCTATTTTAATTAAGTACATGGTTTGTGTGCTTCATCCACTTCTGGCCTGAACCAAGGCTCATACCCGAGACATGTAAACCACAAAGCAATGAACGCTATTAAGACATTTATTTTTGGTGGTCTTGCATTAGAGAGGGAAATTATTCATAAAAAAAAAAAAAGATACAGTTACAGAAGCATCATCTCAGCTATGACTGAGACCTTGCATACCCTCAGAGAGGAACTGGCTACAACAATATGCTGGTTTTATGTGTTTTTGTGTTTGAAATGAGGGGTTTGTTTTTCATTTTACACCACCTGCTATTGGATATAACACAAAATCTGTACAAGACCTGGAAGTTGAACACAGCTACAGAATACACATTCGCATGGAGCCCACTGAGCCACCACATCTTTATCTTACATTTAGGAGTATAAAATCATGGAAAATCACTCCATGAGCAACCTTTGCTACATCTTTTTTCCTTTGGTGAATCATCTTTTATTTTACATCCCAAACACTTAACGTCATTTAATTGGTGAGGGCCCAGAGACCAAATCGAAACTCGACACACACACTTTATAATTCAGGTTAAATATTAGGAACTCACTAAGAAGTGAAAAAGCGTTTTTAGGGCTAAGCACACAGACATGGTGAGCCACACATTCATAGACACTCTATTGTTGTACAACTATAAAAGGACAGGTCTAGATCAGGGGTGTCCAATCTTTTTCACAAAGGGCCAGTGTGAGTGCAGGTTTTCATTCCAAACAAGCAAGTTAACACCAGGTTGGAAAACCTGCATTCACACCGGCCCTTTGTGGAAAAGAATAGACAGCCCTGGTATAGATCATAGGGAAATGGACAACAGGCTGTCAAGATAATTGAGCCAAATTTGGTGAAGATTGGACAAGATTTTGTATGAGGACTAACAATAATTTTAAACATAAACATTTTTAGCATGTGAATGAATCTTTTGGTGGCACCACCATGAAATCCGTTTCAGGCTTACTCTGAAGATGATGTGTGCCAAATTTGGTGCAGTTTGGACTACAGTAGTAGTGACAAAATAACACAGGAAGGACCAGAGCCGCCTGTGTTTTTTTTTTTTTGAGGAGGATGAGGTCCTTCAACATCTGCAGGACGATGCTTAGGATCGTTTATGAGACCGTTGTGATCAATGCTCTCCTTTATGCTGTGGCATGCTGGGGAAGCAGGCTAAGAGAGGCAAATACACTATATTGCCAAAGGTTTACAGACTTGCATAAGCATTGTATTTGATTATGAAGCATTGCATTCCACATTTAGTCCCAATTTGGTATTATAATTCCTTCCACTCTTTTTGAAAGATGTTCCACTAGACTTTGGAGTGTGCTTGTGAACATTTGTGTTCATCAGCCACAAGGGTGTTTTCAGGCACTGATGTAGGTGAGGTGAGGAGGTCTGGGGTGCAGTGATTCAGTAGGGATGAGATCAGAGAGCAGGCCAAGAATGCAGAGCAGGCCAAGGCGAGAATCCGGTTTTAATTAAATTTTCCAAAATAAAACATCATTCAGAATCAGATAATTAATAAAATGGAAATAATGTAAGTTATGTATTCTTTCTGTGCAGCCCGGTACCAATTGACCCACGGACCGGTGATGGTCCGCGAACCGGGGGTTGGGGACCACTGGTCTAGACGTCACAATTTGGCCTTACTGTGAGCAACTGCAACCCATTTCGCTGTAGGATCGATAAAGTACTGATTCTAAATTAGGCCTAAATTTGCCCTGATAGGGGCACTAGAGTATTTGCAGAAATTGGGCCAAAGTTGGTCAGAATGTTCCTTAGACCACAGCTAATCAGTCGACCAAATTTCACAACCTTTCATGAGACGGTTCTTGGGCTATCATAGAAAATTAATTAATAAAAGAAAACTAAAAATGGTGCTTGGCCCCCTAATTAACGAACACACACAGACACAGCAGACGACGTTAACAGTTTCCCAGTGCTTTATTCTTATAGTTTGATACAAATTGATAAACCAAATACAGATTGGCAATAATTAAATATTAAAATGTTTTGATGAATATTTATCATTTTTATAAATTGCACTTGTTAGACATATTTTCAATGCAGTCGCTGTGGTGTTTCCTTATGAAATGTCATATAACCAAAAACTGATGATAAAATTTATGAAATTCATCATGTGGATTTTTTCTACATATAAGTCTATTATACTATATGAGTGCAATGTATTGGTTTGGTGGCATTACCCAAAATAATAAAATAAAAATCACCCCATAACATTTCTACAACATTTTTTTTTTCCAGAAAAAAAAAAAAACAATAATAATGTACAATTGAGTAAGTAAATTTGAGTTGGTTTGTGTAATAAGCCTACCTACTGTACACACCTTACATAAGGCTATCCCATGCTTATATAAAGTGTCAAATCAACCGATGAACTTGAAATAACGACTCGCCGCGTGAATTTCAAAAAAGCTGTGCCATCATACCGTGGCGCTGTACACGTCAAGCATTGACAATAAGTGATCGGGTTACAGTCAGCTTTTAGTTCTGTGTTCACCTTTTAACAGTGTGTTCCTGTGAAATTTGGAACCCAAACTCATACAAAAAAAAATCCAATTTCATTTACGACTATTGCCTGTGAAACATAGCAGCACATTGTAGCAAAAAAAAAAAAAAAAAGACAAAAAGAACAAATGAACCGTTTCTTTTAAACGGAGAGGTGAAATTTAGTTGCTACTCCAGATGTACAGAAAAATCCTCCCGAAATTCCCCAGCATCCGTGGCCATGAAATGTCTTCGTTCTCCTGAGCTGCGTTTCCTACTCAGAAGGAATAAAATGTGTCCAGTGTAGATAAAGTGAAGCTACACCCAGAAGCCCAGATGGTGCAACACAGTGGTGCGTTTTTCACTCTTGCTGTCCTTTGGTGTTAAAAAGGAAATGGGAGGATGGAAAATAATAAAATCACATATGGGCAGGATCCCTGAGTCAGTATTAATCGTCTTTTGGCACAGGTGTGAATTTTGAGGTGATGACAGGTCTTCGTGAAATCACTGAATCTCCGGATCACATGCTGTGTGGTCTTCAGTGACGACATGAAAGAACCTAAAAAAAAAAGAAGGGGAAAATAAGCAATCAAACACAACAACACTATTGTTCTTGTCCAGGACAGAATGAATTCGCTGTAAAAGGAAAGGCATCAGCGCGGACAATACCTGTTAGCAATTGTTTAATCGGTAGGGTGTTCTGGGCACGATCTATTCACCTCAAACCATTCATCAATACACCTGTTTAAAAGAAAAAGAAAAAAAGAAAGTAAAGACAGATTAGTAACCAGAGCCGTACACAGGCCTTGGATCAGGTTTGTCTTGAAATGTGTGTTTGTATTGTCTATACCCTTTGTGGTAGATACAGAGGCAGGGCAGTCTGCCAATGGTGTCTCCCTGGACCATGTCATCCAAGCATATTGCACACTCCCCTGAGTCTTTCATCAAGACGTCCTCTGAGGTCATGAAAGGGACAGATTTTTTGTGGGTTATTTGGTGTAAGCATTAGTCACAGTGGATGGATACATGGTTACAAAACAAATTTCCAACTATTACCACCTACACGTTCAAGTCCCTCAACTCTAATGCTTCTTCAATTCAATTAAACTCATTTCAGTTCATTTTTAATTGTAGAGCGCGTTCAACAATGGAAATCGTCCCACAGCAGCTTTACAGAGGTATAGCGGCAATAAAATAATGTATAAGACCTGTGGTCTTGAGCCATCCTCTTATTCTTTAACAACCCGACTGTAGAATACAGGACTATATAACCTTCTCCCTCTGGACTCTAAATCATAATTAATAGGGAAAAAAAAGCTATGAGGGAATACCTTCCTAAGGTTGCAGCTAGCTTCTTTTTTTTTTTTTTTTTTTCCCTACGTCATAAATTCAGAGCTTTGTTTGAACACAGCAAGCTCTGTCTCTTTGCACAGGGGACACAAGTGTGTTGAGTGTGTTGAAAAGACTCTGGCTGTGTAATCAGTTACTGCTGTAAACACATTACATCACTACTTCCATGCGCTTAACGGTCTGTAATGCATCTTTACATTGCTAGCCGGCGTTGTAGTGTTTTTATTGCTACTGTACATTTTATACGGTCACCTGGAAACATAGATCAAACCACAAAGAAGTAAGGTATATATTACAATAATCATAGACTGTAATTACCTTTCAGAGTGAAGCTTTACACTGTTTGCTACATGCTACACTCTAGATAAGAGATAGGAAAGGTATAAAAGGTGTACATTTACCCCAGATATAAGGCTGGTACAGTCAAGAAGCTTTCATATTTTTAGACTATATGATCATACTGTGTACATTTCAAAGTCTCCAAGACGCCTACTTGTTTGCGATAACAGTGAGTAAGTGTGTGTCATCTGTGAGCCAGGGGAATTGGAATGGCTCAAGCCTTGGTTAGATGATGGTGTGATTGCACCTCTGAAGTAATTGCTGAATATAATAAACATAACAAAAACAGGTGATGTGAAAGTGTTCAAAACAAAGTGTTCTGCAGAGTCATCAGGCACTGTCCTTCACCATATGAGGGACATCACTTACACTTACAGGTGGAAGTAAATAAAAGATCTTGAGTAGCTTTTTAAATACAGATTTTAAGGCGAGGACTTTTTTTTAATATGCTCCTGAGGTTCCAGTGACCACTGTTCCTGCCCCTCTCCCCTCCGTGGATCTTCCCACTTCGTCCAGGTCTGCCTCTGGATGGTGTTCTCTTCGATTGGAGGCCACTCTGTGCAGCTTGGGACGGTTTCTCATCAATGCCTTGGGTTGTTCCATGAAATTACGGAGTAAGAACAGAAGCTTTGAGGATGGATTTGGACTGTAAGTAATGTCAACAGTCTCCTACACTGACTCAGGACTACAGTTTGCTTCTAATCACCATCACTGTAACCCGCAACATCGTATATCTGTATTAAATGGACATTTGGTGCAACCCAGATGAGGATGGGTTCCCTCTTGAGTCTGGTTCCTCTCAAGGTTTCTTCCTTATGCCATCTCGGGGAGTTTTTCCTTGCCACAGTCGTCACCGGCTCGCTCATCGGGTACAAACTTACACTTATAAAGAACATCTTATTCATTTTTATCACCACATTATCTGTGTGAAGCTGCTTTGAGACAATGTCCATTGTTAAAAGCGCTATACAAATAAAAATCAATTGAATTGAACTTATTTGGGGATTAGTTTATCCTGATTAGGTCCACAGTGGAGTCCTGGGACATCTAGATGCAAAGCAGGATACATACTGGATTGGACTTGCAATCAAATGGCACTATGTACTTGGAGGAACTAATCGTGTTGTATGATTGCAGGAGGAATCTTGAGAACCAGGAAACCTGAACACAGGGAGAATGTGTGACACTTCACATCGTGGATCTCAGGACAGAATTGGGGAACCTGGAACTGAGGCAGGAACACGAACTGTGTAGTCACGTCATTTAATTTGAAAAGTGAATGTAGAATATACAAAGATTTTGGCAGTTGGCAACTCAAGAGCTTTTGACTTTTTGGGAATTAAGGGAGCCAAGTGGATCTTTTAGAGTATCTTTTAGTACTCAAATGCTGGAAATGTGTCAGTTTCACATTAAGTCATTAACCCAGGATTACACCAGCACACGTAAATCTTTGACTAGTCTTAGGAATCTTAAGGCTCAGCACCAGTCAAGGAATAAAATACGTAAGAACATCCAAAGCAACAGAGTTACTTTTACCACCACATAGCAGCAATTTACATTTACATTTGTGGCATTGGGTATCCCTTATCCAGAGCAACTTACAACTGAGCAGTTGAGGGTTAAGGGTCTTGCTCAAGGGCCCAGCTATGGCAGAATGTGACCTTCAAATTCAGAGTCCAACGCTTTAAACAATGAGCTACCACCTCCAGCATATGCTATAGTGTTTTATTCCTCTTACACCACAACAGTTTGCCAATAATTAAATTTGTATTGTAAAAATACAATAAAAATAAAAAACATTACAAATATTATTGTTAAAATATTGTTATAAAAATTAAGGCTCTGGGTTACTGATCGGAAGGTCGAGGGTTCAAGCCACATTAACATCAAGCTGCCACTGTTTGGCCCTTGAGCAAGGCCCCTAACCTTCTCTGCTATAAGGGCGCTTCATCATGGCTGACCCTGGGCTCTGATCCCAGCTTCCTTCCAAACTGGGATATGTGAAGAAAGAATTTCACTGTCCTGTAATGTAGATGTGACAGCTTTTTTTTAAATCCATTTATAAGAGCTGGTTTTAAAAAAGTTTGAAGACTGGTTCTGTTTACAACAAAGTATTTATTTACATTTACACACGATCACCGTCAAAATAGTACAGCGCTCCCAGTGTTCCTGGCACTTCTGGAACATGTCCTGGGAGTCTTCATTTCGGAGAGTGTCAAACACCTTCTGTTATTCGCGCCGGATCTCTGCAACGGTGTCAAAACGGCGACCTTTGAGCTGACCTACATCTTTGGGAAGAGGGCGAAGTCCGCACGAGCCAAATCTGGTGAGTAGGGTGGGTGTTGACAAAAGGTTTCGACATTTTCAGTGGTTGAGCTCGTTGACGGTCTTCCTGATCTCTCATTGTCTTCCGGGTGACGTTCTTCCGTGCTTGAAGCGCTTGTGCCGCCCAAAACATGTCAAACGTGCGTCGCGTCAAATGTCTCTGTGGCAGATTTGCCCAGTTTCACTTAGAATTTTGCTCAATTTTCACAATCGCAGATGTTGGAACGCACGTGGTCAGAATAGCACCAGTTAATGCTGTTCTTAAAACCTTTTGATACCACTTTGTAATTACTTTTACACTATGACACATCTTTAAGACAAATCTCTTTCCTTGAGATCTTACATTATTAAATCTATACTGTTTTTTTCCTTCTGTCTTAAAGATAATAATAAAAAATGCAGAATCTTTCCAGAACTTGTATCCTATCCTGAGACTTGTCTCATATGGGAAAATGTCCTGACCGTTACATATAATATTATAACTGACACTGGAGACTCCTTCGCTACAAATCTCCTTACAGAAAGTGTCACAACATAAGCGTAGTTGTTTGTCTGTGCGTATCCCATAGTAGATTTGAAATGCAGCCAGAACTACAGCCTGCCAATCAGAATCCAGAATTCAAAACCACACGGGTATAAGCGGTAATAAACTACGCCTTCCCTTCAAACAGGAATGTTCTAACCCCATGAATCAGCTCCTGAATGCGACGTGCTGGTCAAAACGCTCTGGTTTTACACTGTGTACAAACAAAACATGCTGAATTCTTGAAACAGGTAATCACATACGACCGAAGCGCTAATCATCACCACATGAAAATGATCTACACACTGAGGGCAAAAAAGGCCCTACTTCTGAGAAGAGCAGTGTCAGGGCTTCGTGTTAATGTTTAGGAAACGATGATGTGGGCTGCTGAAGCGGAACAGCGTCAAACAATGAATAAGTGGTGGGTGGTCTTACCGTTATAAGTGAGTCTTGGTTTGGTGAGACACATGACGAGGTGAAGGTCAATTTCGTCAGATGCAACAAACTTTGAACAGACAGGACAGTTGAATCCAGCTATAACATGAGAAAAAAAAAAAGAAAAGCTAAGTGTGAACACTCTTTTGGTAATACATTTAGAAAACACTGTATCGCATGTTTGCATTTACTTTGATGGTATTTGGCAGACGCACTTATCCAGAGCGACTTATAACCGAGCAGTTGAGGGTTGAGGGCCTTGTTTAAAGGCACAGCACTGGTAGTATGGTGGTGCTGGGATTTGAACTTAAAACCTTCTGAGTCCAATGCCTTCACCACTGAGCTACCAGAGCAATCAGGGAGTATTCATTTGTCTCAATGGAAAACGAATACTGTATAATATGGAAAAATAAATAATAATTCTATGTTCAAACCTGTCTAGACAAAGTCCACTGTCCACTTAATCAAATATTTAAAACAAAAAAAAAATCTTAAACTGTACAGTATCAGTTGTACTTTCTATAAAGCAAAAATACAATTTATACAATCTTGTCCATTCAAAACCTACATACACTTAATGGACAAAAGTATTGGAACAACTGACACTTTTTTCAGCCATATGTGGGTCTGTGCCAAACTGTTACCAGTATAGTAAAGGGTATTATAAGAGAAAATTGAATGTGTAATGGGATGTTCAGAAAGAAGTGCATACTAGTGTTATGGTCAGGTGTCCACAAACCTTTGTCTATTCAGTGTTTTTTACACATCATGATGCATTTCATGACCATGAAGTTACCGATCTAAGCTTGTATTTGGGGAAATAAATAGGTTTCAAGTTTTTGAAAGTTTAAATGAAGGAATATGTTACGAAGACACAAATATAACTCTGGCGTGGTTGTGTGATGCATGGGCTTACAGCATTTAAATGTCTGAATATAAAAATACATACCACCCAGAGACAACAGTGTACAGTAAAACCCTATGGTACGAGCACCTAATAGTACGAGCAAACGAAGATACGAGCGACCTTGCTCGCAAAATTTGACCCTATTTTGCGAGCAAATTTCGAAGGCACAAGCAAACCCACACGGCCGGTTCCCCGCTTTCGGCCGAGGGTAGCATCAGTCGCTTAGTTTATATCGTGTCAATCGGTCGCTCTCGTTTTTCAGTGCAGCAAAAACGTAACTTTTTTTAGTCTTATATTTTTATTTCAGTAGAAATCTTGAAAAATGTCTCCCAAGAAAATCAGTGATGGTGCAGGGAAAAAGAAAGTAAATAGAATTAGCATTGAAAACAAGAAGGAAATAGTGAGCATCTCACACTCGCAATCAACCACTAACACATGGGTAAGTGTTAAATTATGTTTACCGTACGGTACTTTGCGGTGTATTTGTTTGTTAAAATAGGCTACAAATACTTTTTAAGTGCAGAAATAAACGATCGAATGAGATCTCGGAACGGATTAAATCACTTTACATTAATTCTTATGGGGAAAATCAGTTCGAACATACGAGCAAATGGACCTACAAGCAGTTTTCAAGAACGAATTATGCTCGTCCAATGGGGTTTTACTGTATAGCTGTGTTTAATGCTGTGGAATGTTTACGAGACACGTTTCTCACCCGTTGCTGAGCTATAATCAACACTTCATGCACCATACTCTCTTTATATTCATGAGACAAATTGTCATGTGACTGAGAACTCCCCCTGTCCTGAAGACTTCCAAGCATAAGGAATGCTAATCATCTCGTTCCTTACATGTTAAACAAACATCTATGAGTAAGACTGTCTCTATTTTTTAATCCCTTTATTACTTTTAGATTATGTAGATTACATGCTTTGTGAAGCGGTAGCTCAGTGGTTAAGGCTCTGGGTTACTGATTGGAAGTTTAAGCCCCAGAATCACCAAGCTGCCACTCTTGGGCCCTTGAGTAAGGCCCTTAACCTTATGTGCCCCAGGGATACTTTTTCAGGGCTGATCCTGCACTCTGACTTTAGCTTCCTAACATCACTGGGATATACGAAGAACGAAAAAAAAAAAAAGCACCTTCACCTTGTTTGCCATAGTTGTCAGTGCTGGTGTTATACAAAATGTATAAAATGACTCAAATATGTATATGTAGAGCCTGTCTAATAGACACATTGACAACACAGCTTTACAGAAATCTGGATGTAGGGATATAAATAGATCCCTAAAAGACCACACCATGGACAACAAAACCAACACAACTACTTTTTCACGTCTCGGTCTCTGTAGTGTTGCGATACATCATATTCACGTAGCAGCAGTGGTGCTGAGAGAACACGCTCGAGAAACAGTTTAGCGATGAGAAATCCATCTACATATCAAATATTGGTCACAAATTATTAGTCACTTTCTAAATAATCAAAGTATAGTTCTACTAATAATTATATATAAATAAATCTGGTTTTACAGATGCAAATATGTTCAAAACGGTGCATCGCAACACAAATGCCGACTTGTATCCGATGCACACTTTTTTTAAATTGACGCATCACACCGAAAACGTTGATGCCGATGCACAGATGCGAATCGCTGAATCTTGCCATCGATACTGTACATAAAGCAGGGTCTTCACCTTTAAACAGATATGTGTGAGATGTCTAGTGAACACTGCTTGATCAAGTTTAAAAAAAAAATATATATATAATTTTGCTAATAAAAAACAACTATTCAATAATAATGTTTTGATCATAAAACTTAATATATAATATATGTAATACCTTTGACAATTTTCTATGGATTCTCATACGATAAGCTTTTTAGCCGGAACCTACTGTCATTATGACATTGTTTAATTTTTGGTATCGGTTTGCTGGTCCTACTATTTTCTTGTTGGATTTACATTTTACATTCATTGCATTTGGCAGATTTCCTTATAAAACATAATTTATCTTAATCTCATTCATACAACTAAGCAGCTATGGGGTTAATGGCCTTGCCCAAGGGCCCAGGAGTGGCAGCTAGGTGTGGCTGGGATATGAACTCACGACCTTCGGATTTCAGGAACGATATTCATCAACATGGAATTTTGCAAAGGTTGACTGAAAGAACATGGCAGAACTGGAATTTGGCATGAAGGCCTAGACCACGCTCACTCACTGGGCTTTGAGGTTTCACCCAAAATGGCAGAACGGTGTGGAACTGATTGCTTCAGGGTTAAGTATTACTATCTGTGTGCACCATTAGCAGAAAATGTTATTTGTTTGAAGAAGAAAAAAAAAAACTCGTGTTGTCTTGTATCTACGGCTTGTTTGGCCAATTAAAAACCAATGAAAACTTTAAATCAAACAGACAGAAGGAGAATACAGCACATGGAGTTGTAAAAAAGGTTTTACATTTACATATAGGAAAAATTTGAAGACTTTTTCTGGTGTTATCTCAACATCATCAACATGTGGTAAAGAGGTTCAGGTTCATGGAGGCATGGTTTTTCCACCACTGCTTACTTTTCCCAATTCAGGTTCCAAATGCGATTCTGCATTTATTATAGCAACATGCATCAAAATGGAGCACTACCTTCTCTCAGTTCCTCCTAGCACATCCTCTCTGTGCGCTTATAGCGCTGAAGGTTTTCTTCACAAAAGGAGCAGGACTTAGAGATGTTTAAATTTGTTTCTTTCGTATTATAATTATAAATAAAACAAATGTGCTAACAAGGACGTGTAAAGCAAGCTCAGTGACACAAAAGAAAACACTTTAAAAAAAAAAAGAAAAAAAGAAAAGAAAAACCAACATTACAATCAGAAATCCATTAGCCAAAAAAATAAATAATAAATTAAAAAAATAAATAAAAAAAGCACAGATGAAAGCATACTTTAGGTTCATGCTGTAATATAAAACTGCACAATACCACCATAATTATGCAATAATTCAGTGTCAATACAATCAATATTACAATCAATCTAATACAATGTCTCGAATACAATCAATATGTGGCCACGGTTATAGAAACTATCAATATTCAAGCTTCAAGCAACATGGAGTTTATGATAAAAAAAACCTGATGGTGCTGACTCTGCTGGCCTTATACCTTTGACCCCAGCAACACGTAATGAAATCTTGGCTAGAAACTCCAAACTAAACAAACAATCGGTGGCCGAGAGAAACGCTATGAAATGAAGAAAATAGACTATTGGTAATAATTCAATACATATTCATGGACAAAAAAATATTAAAACATAAATAACTGATTCTAATAGAGCTTAGGCCAGCAGAGAAAAACCTTGCTGGTCCTTTTATTTTATATATATATTTTTTTATTTTTTTTTTTCTTAACGCTATGCCAGGTTTAGTTATAAATATTAAAGTTACAAATATAAAACTAAATGTTTAAGATCAATTTTTTCTAAAACATTACATTTGGATTAACTTGCTAAAAAGTATCAAGTATTACAGTCCAGTAAAATATGTTTTATGGACATTGGAATTTGATGGACAGTTTGGGGAACTTTCTCCTGATAATAAAAAATGTGTTCGTTTTGAGTGTCCTCTCCGGCATTGTGTGTAAATAACTTGATCCCAGAGATTATTACCATAAAAAAAGAAGATTTATTTAATGTAATTTTTTTAAGCACTGGTGCCACTTCTAATAATTACTGTAATAGGGTTATATGCTTTTTTGCCTTATGCTAGTCAGCCTCATGCCTTATGCTAGTCAGCCTCATGCCTCATGCCAGTCAGCCTCATGCCTCATGCCAGTCAGCCTCATGCCTCATGCTAGTCAGCCTCATGCCTCATGCTAGT
>JAAIIK010000068.1:5510453-5525885 GCA_014706435.1 Silurus glanis | reverse complement strand
ATGCTAGTCAGCCTCATGCCTCATGCTAGTCAGCCTCATGCCTCATGTTAGTCAGCCTCATGCCTCATGCTAGCCAGCTACAGTGAATTGTTTAATCACAGCTCTGAGCTGTATCTACTTTAAATGAACAGCTGGGAGCTAAAACACACATGAATATCATGTTCAATTCAATCCAATCCGATTGAATTTTATTTGTAGAGCGCTTTTAACAATGCGCATTGTCCCAAAGCGGCTTTACAGTTAGATTGCATTAAATGACAAACAAATATGAGCAAAATTAGATAACTAGTCAAGACTGTAGTACACACAAATGCACATCAGTCAATGTATATAGTTATACATTCCATAGTCTCTCATACATTTAGCAGAAAATTGGCCTCATTCAATAAAAGAGGCCACACCGACCTGCCTTCTTTAACTACATCAAGCGTCTGGTTAGCAACTCTTTCATGTATCTCACTAACCAAAGAGAGACTGCAATGTGCTCTTCTAGCACAAGCCTCATGCATCTACAGGTCAAACTTCACCAGTACTAAGCTGGCGTGAAGTGAGCAAAGGCACGTCTTTTACACATAAGTAAATTGCCTTTTCTGTTAGACAAATCGGATTTGCGTTTGCTATCGTGTTGCTACAGGCAAACAAAAAAACAAAAACAAAAAAAAAAGAGAAGTGTAGCCCTACAGGGTCACTGGTATTGCCATAGCAACTGGTCAAAGAGTATAAATGGTGAAGGTAACAGATCAATTTTGCAGCATGCCCCTGCTAACCCAAATGCAAAAAATATCATAGATACCTTGTGTTTTACCCCAATTTTCAGGGTATTTAATGCATCTTGATACGTTACATCTATCTGCAAATGTGCGTGCAGACTTGGGATCAAACCCGAGATATAGATTGTGTTAAGGAAATGAAACTATCACCTACAATGAACACATAATAATGATACTCACTTGGCTAAAAAAAAAGTTATAATGCAGCCACTTTGCTGCAACTAAACTGCATTTAAATATATTTGTTACTTGTAAATGCACCAAATCCAACAATTGTAGATGAAATTTTTCTAATTTCAGATCACCCCAGATCAGATGTTAAATGTGTCACACACTTATTGAGCTTGTTGATTAGCATTAGATTAGTTTCTAGCCGTCAGAAACTGGTAAGTTACACTGGTCAGGAACCACATCAACGATTTCAGCAGCCCCTGAAAGTGAATGGGTTTAGTATCGAAACAAAGCAAGCTCTAAAAACACACTGTGCATTTCTGCAAAACATGTGACTTAGAGGAAGTCGCTAGTCAGAGTCCCTTTCCTCTGCTGCACTCCTGGGCATGCTCCACTTTCCCATCTGCATGGCAAGTCAGCTCAGGTGTTATCTCGCTCCTATCTGTTTTTGTTGAAGGTTTTACGGTAACCCCCCCTGCTGCAAATAGCCAGTGGTGAATGTACAGTAAAAACAGAGGGAAGAATCTCCAGCTGCTTCCTGGTTGTGTTGGGGAAAGTGAGCCTTTATTAATGACTAACAAGACGTTCGATAAAAACGTTTTATGTAGGACTGATCAATTTTTTTATACATCTTGTTGTAAGAATGTACAAAGTGAGTGATTGTGATATACGTAGCTCTTCAACAATGTACACAGATCAGGCATAACATTATGACCACCTGCCTAATATTGTGTATATTCTGCCGCCAAAACAGTTCTGACCTGTCGAGCATCAACAGCATGAACTCGTTGAGGAGCATCAATGATCCTCGGTTCACCACTGTTTCTTCCTTGGAGCACTTTTGATAGATTCTGACCACTGCAGACCAGGAAATCCATGTAAGAGCTGCAGTTTTGGAGATGCTCTGACCCAGACGTCTAGACGTCACAATTTGGGCCCTCGTAAAACTCAAATCCTTACACTCACCCATTTTTCCCGCTTTTAACATATTAACTTTGAGGATAAAATGTTCACTTGCTGCCTAATAAATCCCACCCACTGACAGGTGCCATGATGAGGAGATCATCAGTGTTAATTCACTTCACCGCTCATAAAGTTAATTTCGAGGTAAATCAGAGGCTATAGGATTAAATTTGATTTCAAAACATAATCCAACTTAGAAATATGCATGAGCTAAATACCAGAACCATTTACTACCATTTACTACGATTATACATATACATAGCAGGAGTGAACAACTGAGTGAACTTTGATCCAGGAAATGCATCTCCTTATGTCCGTGATGCAGCTGTGCAGCTCCACATCTGGCTATATCCTAGGTGTATATATCCCCACATCTGGCTATACACCTATGCTTTATCCTTGTTTCTGAACGACTACTGTTGTAATCATAAACACTGTTCTGTGCTCAATCCAAGACTCTTACTTGCTAACTATTCATTCTAAACACCATTATAACACAATTAATGTTTTACAGTTAATCAAGAGTAATGATTTATAATCACAGAAGAAGAAAGGTTAGAACTCTCAAGGTTTCTTCCTCAACTTGGTTGCATCATTAAGGGTCAAAATCTACATCCTATCTGCTGTTAGTGATATATAAATGCTTCTGTTTTGACCTGAAGGAGCGTCAGAGCCTAATAAAGGGTCAGTGACAAGGTTTTGATCCAGAGCTGTAATGACTTCTAGTTTACTGTGTTCTTCTAGATACACCTGACGATCATCTGCTGCTCTAGCTTTCATCAAGTTCTTCAGACTTCTCACAAAAAACACAATACGGCTGCTTTTCCAATTCACCCAAAATAAACTCTATGTAAGTCCTAACTCTCACCAATAAAATAAATTGGACTGAAGAGCTTTTCAAGATCACATCTGCTAATGTATGTCATCTTATGGAGCACCTCGGTCCAGGAGGAACTGGGTTTCGTTTCGCTGTGTACTGTACTGTATATGGATCCTTGAATTGCGTCCCCTGAGGACCCTAAATACTCCTGCTCACATACACGTTGATTTCTGTGAGATGTTTGGTGTTGTGATCATCTGATTGCTTGGGTAATATCCTGAACCGAAAATCTTTCAACATCCATACTGAGACAAATCAATACAATGGGATGACCTTTGATATACTGTTTCAAAGTGTAATAAGTAACCCTGTGGTGATTGCAGGGTGTTAAGGTGAAGAGGCTGAGCTGTAGGTGCTGGGTCACACGGGCTTACCTCCGAGCAGGTGAGGGGACAGGTGGGCTGGTAATGATCCTATCAGGAGTCTCGGGCCGGACTGACTTCGCTCTCCGTGGGGGTCCTCGTCGCTGGTGGGCTGGAAAAGCGAGTTGGGTCTCGCACTGTCTGCGGGGTACCGCCTGCTGGCACCGACCTGCTGCTGGTTTCCTGTGTAGTACCGAATCGCGGTTGCGGACGTGCTCCCAGAGCCGGCGGCGGTGCTGGTGGGAGAGGGCACATCCGAGCCGGAGTAAGCCCTGAGACGAGCACTGGCCGCCGGACTGCTCTGTTTGGGGCCCATGTGTTTAATTGTTTTGTTTTTTTGGTTAGGACGCACTGTTCGGGGGTCTCCCGAATAAACAAACAAAACAAAACAAACAAAAAACAACGATCTCTAAAGAACCGAGTTTGACAGTCTGATGTGGATGAGATCCGACTTAAACTCCAGATGTGGAACTCATCCAAAACGGCGCTAAACACAAGGTCATGACTTCACACTAGTTGCTCTTCTGTTACCGAAGTTTTGCGACCGTGTCCAAAGTGTCCTCGGGCCTCTGGACTGTCAGCGCGATGTCATTCCGGATTATCAGAACACACACACACACACACACACACACACACACACACGCGATCACACTACAAAAAAAAACGGACACGTGTGAAGCGGGAGGTCTGAACGCTACATTGTAACGAATCCGATCAAAACAAACAAAAAAAATAACATTAAAGCCGACGCGTCCGGTGCGCGAGAAGACGATACGAGTCGAAGGTTATTATGGTGTGTGTGTGTGTGTGTGTGTGTGTGAAAAGCACGGATTGCCCTCCTCCTTGATGTGCGTCAGGTGACGTCAACGCGGAAGTGCAGCCTCAACAAGAAAAACAAACACAATAACGGGACACGCTGTACAAATAACCATAATCCAGGGTTCCTATAAAAGCTAAAAGGACTGTGTATAACTCTAAGGGTTATCATCTGCTCTCCTTTATAACCAAAAACCTACCACCAACAGATGGGAAGTGGTGGCGTAAGGCTTTGCTATAAATCAAAAGGTTGTGAGGTTAAATCCCACCTTCTTCTTCTTCTTTCGGCGTCTCCCATTAGGGGGCGCCACAGCAGATCATCCGTCTCCATACCCCCTGTCCTCTACATCTACATCTACATCTTCACCCCAACCACCTGCATGTCTTCCCTCACCACATCCATAAACCTCCTCCTTGGTCTTCCTCTTTTCCTCCTTCCTGGTGGCTCCATCCTCAGCATTCTCCTACCGATATACCCCATGTCCCTCCTCTGCACATGTCCAAACCATCTCAATCACACCTCCCTCACCTTGTCCCCAAAACGTCCTACATGCGCTGTCCCTCTAATAAACTCATCCCACCTACAGCATTTTATTTGGAGATGCGGCAGACATTTCATTCAATTCAATTCAGAATTATTTGTAGAACAACAATTAACAATTAACATTGTCCCAAAGCAGATTTACAGAAATAAAGATGTTAGAATATGTGAATTTATAAGTGTCTATAAATGTATCCGTTATGCAGGGGTGGCCAACCAGTCAGAGACCGAGAGCCACATTTTTTACTGTGTTACCGCAAAGAGCCACATCATACACATGGGCACACATGAACATCACCCATCCCTTCCTCTAACACACACACACACACACACACACACACACACACACACACACACCTCTGCTCAGCCGACAATTTATTTATTGTAAATGTCACACACCAACATAATGACAGAAATGGACTCCTACAGTTCTAAGACCACAGGACAGTCATTTTCAACAATGAACACTGCACTGCCTCACACACACAAACTCTTAGTTTAACCAAGTCCAAAAAACAAAAATATAATAATTTACAATAGCGTTTTTCTTTTACTATGCATGTTACTTAGTGGGACTTTTGGCATTCCTTGCCTTGAACAATCCCCTTCAAATCTGGCTCGTATTCCGATGTTGCCACTCGAAGCAATTCTTTCACATGGGTGTCAGTCAGAACAGATAGATGCTTTGATTTCACGTGTTTCAGGGTAGAAAACACAGACTTTGTTTGTGGTTTTTTTTTTATGTGCGTGTTCACTTCGCTTGAGTTCAATACGGTATTTTCGTCAAATGCGCATGTGCGTGAGATGAATATACCGCAGGGGTGGGCAATTAATTTTTACAAGGGGCCACATGAGAAACCTGAATTGTGTTAGAGGGCCACACCAACGATAATATTTTAGGGATGCACCGAAATGAAAATTCAATTCAAAAGGCAATGAAATCCATAATTTTTTGTGTTATGCCTTTTGCCTTGGCACCATCACTGGAAAACTTTCCTGCCTTTTCAAAAACGTCCTCTACAGACGGAGCGCGCATGCTCGGATTGACTTTACTTTTCTGCGCCGCGTTCTTCTCATATTTAGAATGGCAATCGGGATGTTTGGATTTCAGGTGATAAATTAAACCCGACTTGGAGAAACTCTTTGCAGATACACCCCCTCTTGAAATTTCAGCATTGCATGTTTTGCAAATCTCTATCCGCACACCGCAGACATGTTGGCTCTTATCCAGATAACCGTGTGCTGGCTGCGCTTTTTTATTGCGTCATTACAATTGTGCTTCTGCCGTGTTGTTTCGGTAATTTAGGTATTTCGGCCGAAAATTTTCGGTGCATCCCTGTAATTTATGATTGGCCTCACGCGGGCCGGACAGGGACGTACAAAGGGCCGGATGTGGCCCGCGGGCCGTAGTTTGCCCAGGGATCTGATATACCGCAAAGTTTCCCAGTAGGGGCTAAGCTCATTTAAGTCTTAAAAATACCACGTTGAACTCAAGCGAAGCGAACACGCACATTAAAAAACAAACACAAACTTCGATATGAACGTAAGAGCCGCATGAAACCTCGCGAGCCGCGGGTTGGCCACCCCTGCCCTAATGAGTGATCCAGTGGTGACTGTGGAAAGAAAAAAACTCCACGAGACTTCATTTGGAAGAAACCTTCAGAGGAACCAGACTCCAAAGGGAACCCATCATTGACAACATTCATTATATTGTTGAACCTGTGGTCTTAATCCATTGTAGCAAACTGTTGATATTATTTGAGTCCAAATCCATCCTCAAATTTCTTGAGTTGCTCAGTAGCTTCATGGATTTTTAGGCTGTTGGTGAGGAACCATCCTCAGCTGCACAAAGTGTTCTCCAATGGAGTAGTCTAGCAAGACTAGCTATGGCAGCATAACTAGAAGAGAAGAACCCCACAGACATGGGGGAGCTCTGAGATAAGAGACAGCTCGTCACACCACCATCAACAAGCCTGAGTGAACGTATGAGAGTGGGGAGATGACAGCATCCAAACACAAAGTTCTCCAAAACATTCGATATCCATGATCTCTCCAGATCTGCTCCTTTACCTACTGAAAAAAGGCTAGGGTAAATAAAGATATCTCATGTATGAAACTGAAGTTGACGGTTAAGGACTTGGTGGTGCTATGATTCAAGCTCATTAGCTTCTGATCAGAAATGAGCTACCACTTCCACATGGTGGCCATGATGGGACTCAAAGTTTGTTTGAGTTGCACAAATTCTATTCCATTCTACTTAATTGAAGGCTTTCTATTAGACATTGGAGCTACAAGAGAAAGTTAATGAGATCACACAGTGTGGGTGAGCAGGTCTGGAGTTCAGTCAGTGTTCCAGTTCACCCTAAAGATGAGGGGTTGAGGGGGTCAGGGCTCTGTGAAGGACTTTACAAGTTCTTTACAACTGTGGGCTTCCAACTTTGTGGCAACAGTTTGAGAAGGAAACACATATGGGTGTGATGGTCAGGTGTCCACACATTTTTGGTGATATATTGTTGACTATATAAGCAATTTGCCCAAAGCCTGAATCAGTAAATGTAATGTGGATGGTGGATCAGTCTCGGATGTTCCTGTTGCCCAGATTCCACCTAGTGTTTCCCAGATCTGGCTCATAATTTCCTTCCAACTGAACCAGGATAAAGCACTTACCTTTGATCAACAAATCACTCTCAACACAGTGCTGACATAGTAGGGTGTGTAGCATTGGAACAAGTGCATCAGGTTTTTGTAACACTCTAGTGTTACTAGCGACGCTAGAAACAATCCACCGGTGAAGAAAAACTGACACTGGTGAAGGACTAGATGACGACTAACCTATAATTTGTGTGGAAAGAATAACTGTACATGGACAACGTGGATGAAAAATGCACCAGTCCCCTAATAAAATGTCCACTGTAATACATAGGAGGTATAAACACTTGTTATAACCATGTGTCAGTGCTATAATAAGTATATTCCATCACTCATAGAATATCTGGAATGTACATATGTATGTATGCCTTTTGATACCCTCTGTGCCCCCAGTATAACCTCAGAATCTTGTTTTTGGCATTAAGATGTAGAAGCTGATGTGCTCTTGTAGCCCATCCACTGCTATCTTCAGCATGCATCTCTTCAGAAGATCAGCAGGTCCTGACATACTCACACCAGCCCTTCTTGCACTGAACATCACAAATCATAACATTTTCTCAATCAGTTTGTTTGATGTGAACATGGACTTAAGGCTGAATCTACCTGATTTGATGCATTACTGCTGCTGCATGATTGTAGAATTGTTTTCTCTTTTGGAGCAAATGTTTTTGGATGTGATTATGTACACTATGTACTAGGGATGGGAAGACTCAGTGTGCATCGGATACAGGTTGGAATTTTGTGTCGCGATGCCTAGTTTTTAACATATTTGCGGTAAAAACCAATTGATTTATTTTTTATTATTAGTAGACCTGCTATATTTTGATTATTTAGAAAGCGACCAATAATTTGTGACCAATATTTGATATGTAGATCGATTTCTCGTCGCTAAACCGTTTCTTGAGCGCGTTCTCTCAGCACCGCTGCTGCTACGTGAATAGGACGTATCGCAACGCTACGTAGACCGAGGCGTGTCCTGGGAGTCACATAGAATACAGATTAACATTTCAGAGGTAGAGCTGTAACTTCCTGGAGACACAATGGTTGTCTGTCTGAACCCTAGAATTAAAAGCAAACTTTCTGTACCATATTGAATTGCATCGTATCACATTTTTTCTATCGCATCATATTGCTTTGAATCGCATTGTGTTGAGGGGAATCGTATCACATCAGTAGATTCTTCATATGTATCTTTAATGGATCATATCTTTGGCTATGCATCGAGATGACTATTCCCTACGTCCCTTACTAATATCTGGATTGAACCCAGTTTCATTATTCAGCCACACACATTGTGCTTATTTTCGGACTGGTGTTTACCGTAATGTAAGATCAGACCTTTTTCATCAGAACTTTTATTCGGATACCTCTTTATATCCCTTGACATCCTGATTATTTGCTCTCCAATTCAGCCAGATCTCACATAATAACTGCAAACTAAAAATTTTTATCACTCTTGACTCATTTTTCCATTACTTGTGTTTACATTATAAATCATGACACGTCATGCATCTTTATCATTAATTTGCAGGAGTAATTCTGATCTTATCTCCAATAACAGACATTATTTTGATGCTTGTGCCAAGCACATTTTTGGCACCGCTACAGATATTCGTGTTTCCCAAGGATTTGTCCATGGTCTGCTTTCTTTTTATTTATTAATGCCAACCCTACTTATATCACATCACCACAGTCTCTGTTTTAATCGTTATCATTATTTGATGCATAGATTTCTGTTACCACTAAAACTTCTTCTTCTTCTTCTTCTTTCGGCTGCTCCCATTAGGGGTCGCCACAGCGGATAATCCGTCTCCATACCACCCTGTCCTCTACATCTGCCTCTTTCACACCAACTACCTGCATGTCTTCCCTCACCACATCCATGAACCTCCTCCTTGGCCTTCCTCTTTTTCTCCTTCCTGGTGGCTCCATCCTCAGCATTCTCCTACCAATATAACTCATGTCCCTCCTTTGCACATGTCCAAACCATCTCAATCTCGCCTCCCTCACCTTGTCACCAAAACGTCCAACATGCGCTGTCCCTCTAATAAACTCATTTCTAATCCTGTCCATCCTCGTCACTCCCAACGAAAACCTTCGTTTTCAGCTCTGCTACCTCCAGCTCCACCTCCTGTCTTTTACTCAATGCCACTGTCTCTAATCCATACAACATCGCAGGTCTCACCACAGTCCTATACACTTTCGCTTTCATTCTTGCAGATACTCTACTATCACAAATCACTCCTGTCACTCTTCTCCACCCACTCCACCCTGCCTGCATTCTTTTCTTCACTTCCCTAACACACTCTCCATTACTTTGCACTGTTGACCCCAGGTACCTGAACTCCTCCACCTTCTCCACCTCTTCTCCCTGTAACCGCACCACTCCACTGCCCTCCCTCTCATTTACGCACATGTACTCTGTCTTACTCCTACTGACTTTCATTCCCCTTCTCTCCAGCGCATACCTCCACCTCTCCAGGCTCTTCTCCACCTGCTCACTACTCTCACCACAAATCACAATATCATCCACAAACATCATAGTCCAGGGAGGCTCCTGTCTGACCTCGTCCGTCAACCTGTCCATCACCACTGCAAACAAAGGGCTCAAGGCCGATCCTTGATGCAGTCCAACCTTCACCTTGGTCTGTCGTTCCTACTGCACACTTCACTGCTGTCACACTGTCCTCATACATGTCCTGCACCACCCTCACATACTTCTCTGACACACCTGACCTCCTCATACAATACCACAACTCCTCTCTTGGCACTCTGCCGTACGCTTTCTCTAAATCCACAAATACACAATGCAACTCCTTCTGACCTTCTCTATACTTCTTCATCAACATTCTCAAAGCAAATAAGGCGTCTGTGGTGCTCTTCCTCGGCATAAAACCATACTGTTGCTCACAGATGGTCACCTCTTCTCTCAGCCTGGCTTCCACTACTCTTTCCCATAACTTCATGGTGTGACTGATCAACTTTATTCCCCTGTAGTTACTGCAGGTCTGCTCATCTCCCTTATTCTTAAAGATCGGTACCAGCACACTCCTACTCCATTCCTCAGGCATCTTCTTACCTTCCAGAATCTTGTTAAACAATCTGGTTAAAAACTCCACTGCCATCTCTCCTAAACATCTCCATGCTTCTACCGGTATGTCATCTGGTCCAACCGACTTTCCACTCTTCATCCTCGCTGCTCTCACTTCCTCCTTACTAATCTCATCCACTTCCTGCTTCACCAACTCCACATCATCCAACCTTCTCTCTCTCTCATTTTCCTCGTTCATCAGCTGCTCAAAATACTCCCTCCATCTTCTCAACACACTCTCCTTACTAGTCAACACATTTCCATCTCCATCCTTTATTGCTCTAACTTGCAACACATCCTTCCCAGCTCGGTTCCTCTGCCTGGCCAATCGGTACAAATCCTTTTCTCCTTCCTTAGTGTCCAACCTCTCATACAGCTCCTCATATGCCTTTTCCTTGGCTTTCACCACATCCCTCTTTATCTGCTGCCGCATCTCCTCGTACTCCTGCCTACTTTTCTCATCACTCTGTCGATCCCACTTCTGTTTTGTTAACCTCTTTCCCCTTATGCGCTTCTGCACTTCCTCATTCCACCACCACGTCTCTTTGTCTTCCTTTCTATTTCCAGATGTCACACCAAGTACCTTTCTAGCTGCCTCCCTCATCACTTCTGCAGTAGTTTCCCAATCATCCAGCACCTCTTCACCACCACAGAGCCCCTGTCTGACCTCTTCCCTGAACCTCACACTACACTCTTCCTCCTTCAGTTTCCACCATCTTATTCTTCTTTCAGTCCTCACTCTCCTCCTCTTCTTCTTCGCCTCCAAAACCATCCTACAGACCACCATCCGATGCTGTCTAGCTACACTGTCCCCTGCCAACACCTTACAGTCTCCAATCTCCTTCAGGTTGCATCTCCTACATAGAACATAATCCACCTGTGTGCACCTTCCTCCACTCTTATAGGTCACCCTATGATCCTCCTTCTTCATAAAATACGTGTTCACCACTGCCATTTCCATCCTTTTAGCAAAATCTACCACCATCTGCCCTTCCACATTTCTCTCCTTTAGGCCATACCTACCCATCACCTCCTCATCACCTCTGTTCCCTTCACCTACATGCCCATTAAAGTCTGCCCCAATCACCAATCGTTCTTTCCTAGGTTCACCTTCTACCACTTCATCTAACACTCCAGAATCTTTCCTTCTCCTCCATCTCACAGCTGACTTGTGGAGAATAAGCACTGATGACATTTATCATCACCCCTTCAACTTCCAGCTTCACGTTCATCACCCTATCAGAAACTCTCTTCACCTCCACTACACTGTTACTGTACTCTTCCTTCAGAATCACCCCTACACCATTTCTCTTTCCATCCACACCATAATAGAACAGTTTAAACCTCCACCTCCAATGTTCCTGTTCTTACTCCCTTTCCACTTGGTCTCCTGAACACACAACTTATCTACCTTTCTCCTCTCCATCATATCAGCTATCTCTCTCCCCTTACCAGTCATAGTACCAACATTTAAAGTACCAACCCGAACCTCCACTATCCTCCACTTCTCCTTTCCCTGCCGTCTCTGTAGACGTCTTCCTCCTCTCCTTCTCCTCCTTCGGCCAACAGTAGCCCAATTTCCACCGGTACCCTGTTGGCTAACGATACCTGTGGCGGTCGTTGGTAACCCGGGCCTCAACCGATCCAGTATGAAATTCTTAATCGTGATCCGCATATTTGATTTGGCACATGTGGCACAAGTGCTGGATGCACTTCCTAACGCAACCCTCCACATTTATCCGGGCTTGGGACCGGCACTAAGAGTGCACTGGCTTGTGCCTCCCTAATGGCTGTTACCACTAAAACAAATTGTACTAATCTGCATTTATTGAGTCTTACTTACCTCTAAACCATGCTCATTAAGGATTTAGGTTATAAATTCTTGGGCCCTTAACATCAACATCCAACATTTTGGATTTTCTTTTCTTATTTTTGGGGCATATAATGGGAGACTTACCAAAAAAAAATATACAGTATCTCACAAAAGTGAGTACACCCCTCACATTACAGCCATCATTGTATTATATCAACACTAAAGAAATGAAAATTATATATATTTTAGACTAGTCAATATGCAGCTTGTATGGCAGTCCAGATTTAAAGGCCTCTGAAAATAACTCAGATACAGCCATTATTGTCAAAATAGCTGGTATCGTAAGTGAGTACACCCTATGATAACAGCTGTACGTCATAACCATGCAAAGCCACAGGTCCTATTCATCATGTTCATGTTTTTGTCTGCTTGACAGGACTATACAGATTTGTGTATCTTCTATTAGAGCAGTTAAAATTTCCAGGTTTTCCCTTGAGAGGATGGTTGCTGAAATGTGAGGGGTGTACTCACTTTTGTGAGATACTGTACATATATTTTTTTGGTAAGTCTCCCATTATATTTCTTCTCTTTCTATAATTTCTATAAAATTGCTTGTATATTTCTTTTTTCCATCTCCATCCATATATGCTAATGTTGTCTAGTGCCTTGCCCCAAGCTGTTCCTCGAGCTTGAGCTCTCCACATGACCTAGAACACATTGCCATTATCTTTCAGCGCATTATTCTACTTTTCCTCTTAAAAAATTTCTTCCTCTAAAAAAATGTTCTGATTCCTCATTGTAGGAATATTGTAGTATTTTTTCCATTTGTGTCAATTTTAATTAAAAACAGATAAAAAGATTTGCTTGATTTGCTTCTAAAATATATATACAGTATATATACATTAGTAACATATATACTTTGCTTTAGTAAAGAATCACACATGAATGTTTGTGTGTGATGCTCTAAATATTGCGTGCACAGTTTCTCAGAGCTGCTACCAGCTCAGTGGTTAAGGCTCTGGGTTACTGATCAGAAGGTTGTGGTTTCAAAACCTATACTAGTTACATTTACAGTATTTGGCAGATGCACTTGTCTAGAGCAACTTACAATTATCTCATATATATATATATATATATAACTGAGCAATTGAGGGTTAAGGGCCTTGCTAAGGGCTCAGCAGTGGCAGGTTGGGGAGGTTTCATTTAAAGGCTCAGTGTTTAAGATGGATTTCTAATCAGTAGGTTGTGAGTTCAAATCCCAGCACAATCAAAGTGCTACTGCACTGTATAAATGAAATAATTTTAAGTCGTTCTGGTCGTCCTTACACTGATAAGGTATAAACATTTTGACTACCTGCCTAATATTGTGTTGGTCCCCCTTTTGCTGCCAAAACAGTTCTGACCCATCGAACATTAACAGCATTAACTCGAGAGCTCGTCTGTTGGATCGGACCACACGGACCAGCCTTCGCTCCCCACGTGCATCAATGATCCTCGGCCGCCCATGACCCTGTCGCCGGTTCACCACTGTTCCTTCCTTGGAGCACTTTTGATAGATACTGACCACTGCAGACCAGGAACACCACATAAGAGCTGCAGTTTTGGAGACGCTCTGACCCAGTCGTTTAGACGTCACAATTTGTCAAACTCGCTCAAAACCTTATGCTCGCCCATTTTTCCTGCTTCTAACATCAACTTTGAGGACAAAATGTTCACTTGCTGCCTAATAAATAAATCCACCCACTAACAGGTGACATGATGAAGAGATAATCAATGTTCTTCAATTCAGCGCTCAGAACGCTATAATGTCATAATGATTGGTGTTATGCATTTTTATTACATTTTATAGCTGCATAGTTCAAATATTGAATCAGTTTTTATTTTTTGACTTGAAAGACTCAGTAATGGAAAAGGCCAAGCTGAAAAAAACGTCACCTCCACATGGTTTTAATTGAGGAACATACACAAACTTGAGGACGAAACAAATCAGATAACAAAGCATGGGATAAAACAGAACAAATTATAAAATGACATATTTAAGCAAACTCTTAGTTCCAACTTAAAGGCATTAAAATAGTGCTTTAATGGGGTAAATACCCAGTGGTTTGGACTGGGGGGGATGGAAATATACAAAAGCTTGCAGTGCTAAAGCTGGACAACCAAATAAATATTCATATCGAAGAGTAGATTCATTTGCTCTGACACCAGACTTCAGTATATGTTAATGTAGAGGAAGACGGTATGGAAGCAGCGAGTGTGTGTGGGAGATACAGGGCTTGGATGTCAGTATTCTGTGGGCACTAAACTTATAAAGTCAGCAGGAACGTATCAGCTTTCTTTGTATCCTGGCACAACATGTGACGTTCCCCTGCTAGTCCTGCTAACCTGTTTACGTTGGTTTAGCGATCCGGAAAAAATTTGCTGTGGGGTGTGTCAGACTTCAGTTAGTTCGGTGCCTTTGAATCATGAAAACTGAGTGCTGGTTGCGGATCATATTTTCCTCAGTCAGCACCAGAGGATGAAAAAAAACCCCCATGAAGCTGCTTGAGATCAACATGTTTTGCGCTTATTGTACTTCATACATTAAAGCTCAACTCAGGCTTTTACATTCAGGGAGGAAAAAATCATGGAGGAAGTTTATAATTAGCCATGATTTGTGTGAAAACATGCCTGAAGTAGGCTAGAGATTAATACAATCAAAGACTATTGAAGACAGAAAATGGACAAAGGAACCACGATGCATTAAGTGCAGAAACAAAAGCTGGTCTTTTGCAGAAAACTGAAAACGCAATCACGCTATCTCTGGTCTAGAGCTAAGTATCGCAGGTGGAGAGCTTCACTGGGATCGCTATTCCTATTCAATCCCTGGCTGTATAATCGAGGATATCGAGATACAAAGGACAAAGCGGATGAGGAGAATTTTAAAGAGTTTGACAGATCACCTCTGACTTCTGAGATCACTGATGGCCAATCATGATCTGTCAACCTCTTTAAAATTCTCCTCGCAGCATTACAACACCTCTTCACCTATTTAAAATCAATCACGACTTTCTAAGTACAGACATTCAGAAAGACAAGCTCTATTTGAGCCTAGTCTAGTCAATTTTGGGAATATTTAGCAATTTTATACAAATGTCTCGCATTCAGGAGTGTATTTATAAATGGATTTGTGTTTAATGCTAATAACAGGATGGTTACAAAGGGCGTTCAAGTCAAACTGGGACTTTTAAATGAAAGAACAGATTCAAGTATTTAATTCTTAATATTGGTTTTCATTAATTTCATAAGCTCTGATGGTTAGAATGGTTCCCAAGTGTGTATATGTGTGTATGTATATATATATATATATATATATATATATATATATATATATATA
>JAAIIK010000068.1:5494368-5506257 GCA_014706435.1 Silurus glanis | reverse complement strand
TGTGTGTGTGTGTGTGTGTGTGTGTGTGTGTGTGTGTGTGTGTGTGTAATGAAGAGAACTTACAGGTCTAAAAGATCTGAAGACTTTATCAAGGACCTCCAGTAGAGTTTTGTGTCCACAGGAGGAGATGTAGTCCTGTGCCAGCTGCAGGAACGGCAGGCAGTCCTCGCTCTCGCTCCACACGTGCTACACACAGACGAAACAGACGTCCCATTACTCAGCACAAACACACACACACTGCATTTTCAGCACTGATCGTTTTGCCATGCACATAAAGAACTCGATGTTTTCCGTGGAAACATGACGGTGTTTTTATCTTATTAACAGCACACCACATTCTGCAGACGAAAACCCGGTAATCAGTGCTGTCGAGAAAACACACCATATCAGAAATTATTATAAACCACCGACATGTAAATTTCATTCCCAGTTTGCCCTGTGAAAAGATAACGAGTTATAAACAGATGTAGATTGCATTCAATGGCTTGCTCATTAGGGATAAAATTATAATCACTAACATATCACATTTATATTTTATAAGCTATTTGTCACTGGAAATGTGCTTTGGGACAATGTCTGTTCTTAAAAGCGATCTACAAAATAAAACTGAATAGAATTCATAGAATAGATCCATGTAAATCTCTATGTTTTTCATTTAGGCCATGCCCACTTTAAATCTGAAGCTACTGACCCAGATACAGATACAATCACTGCAATACACCTTAATATAAAATATAAATCATGTATGTGAATATTATAATATTGCAAAATGTTGTGGAAACCTGACCATAAGATAATGTGCTTTTTTGAACATCCCATTCCACATTAAGTTCCCATTTGCTCTTATAATAACCTCCACTCTTCTGGAGAGATGTTCTACTAGATTTTGGAGTGTGCTTGTGGAGATTTGTGGAGATTCGTTTAACCACAAGGGTGTTAGTAAAGATAGGTACTGATGGAGAAGAGGCCAGGAGGCCTGGGGTGAAGTCAGCGTTCACTTTTATTGATCAATTGCGTTGGAGCTTTATAGTAGGAGATCTTCCCATATAAAGCATATCTTCATGGAGCTGGCTTTGTGCACAGGGGCATTGTCATGCTGGAACAGGTTTGTCATGCGATTTGTGTGCCTCCAATCTTGTGGTGAAAGATCAGATATGGCCCCCAAAAAATGTGGGAACTCGACCATCACACCCCTTTGTGGGTCTTCCTTTAAAAGAGTGGCTAAAAAAGTTTGCAACAACCAATTTTGTAGAATACCTTTACATTAGGGATGGTAAGATTCGGCGATTAGCATCTGTGCATCGGCATAAAAGTTAACGATGTGATGCATCGTATTAAAAAACTGTGAATCGGAAAGTTAGCATTTGTATCGCGATGCATCGTTTTGAACATATAACATATTGTATTTGCATCAGTAAAAAAAGATTTATTTAAATATAATTATAAGTAGATCCGCTATACTTTTATTATATAGAAAGCGAATTAGTGACCATATGTAGATTGATTTCTCCTCGCTGTTTCAGCACCACTGCTGCTAAGTGAATATCAAAACATTACGGAGACCGAGGCGTGTCCTGAGAGTCACATAGCATTCAGTAAGAAGGCTATAGGATTTGGTTGGAACTAATCGGAATGTTATTAGACCCACTCATAGTGGTGGAAACACTCTTGATTTAATACGTTGGGATTCGATATAAAAAATAGTCATAATTCCACAGTCTGAAGCTATTTCTGATCATTATTTTATCTCCTTTAAAATCTTCCTCGGTCATAGCGTAAGTACCTCGCCACGTTACCGTGTTAAGTGTACATTCACGCCAACTACAGTAGCGAGTTTTAGCAATAAACTTATGGAGTTATCGACATGAATTAGATCTCCGTCTGACCCCGCAGAGCTCCACTGGGCCACTGAATGCCTAGAATCAACGTTCCGTTACACTCTAGTTGATTAAGATCCCCCTTAAAAACAATAAGGTATAACGATCATATGCGCACCTTAAAACAGACCAACAGAAATTAGAACGTAAATGACGTCAAACCAAATTGTCGGCATTTCAAATAGCATGGAAGTAGAATCTCCTGGGATCTAGATAAGCTCGATCAGCATATTTCTCTACATTCATAGAAGATAACAAGCATAATCCTAGATTAGTGTTCAGTACTGTAGCAAAATTAACAGGGAACAAACGCACTGCACTCACATGCAAACCATCAGTAGATAGTAATGATTTCAACCAATGATTTCAACTTTTTCAATAATAACATTTTAAATATCAGACAAAAAAATCCAGAGGATTAATATAAATCTAAACTATTTTAAAAGTAATCCTGTAGATAGCACTATCATTATAACAGATAATCAATTACAAAGTTTTACTCCTATTTAAAGGAATGACTTAATTTCATTTATTTCCTCATCACAATCAACTTGTGTTCTTGATCCCTTACCTACAAGTTTCTTCAAACAGATAATTCCAGAAGTACTATTATAAACTCTTCCATCAGCACTGGTTATGTACCTAAATCCTTCAAACTGCAATAATCAACCCCCTAATTAAGAAACCTGACCTTCACCCTGTCAGGTGTCCAACTACAGGCCAATATCAAATCACCATGATTCTAGAAAAGGTTGTAGCACAACAGTTCTGCTCACATCTACTGAGGAATAACCTTTTCAAGTATCAGTCAGGATTTCGGCCTCATCATAGCACAGAGACGGCGCTGGTGAAGGTGGTAAACAACCTGCTATTGACCTCTGATCAGGGTTTTGTCTCTTTACTTGTTTCACTCGACCTTAGTGCAGCTTTTGACACCATTGATCATAACATCCTCCTAGACTAGAAAATGCTGTTGAAATAAAGGGAACAGTTTCTGGGGTAAAGGAGCAGATCTGGAGGGATCATGGATATCGAGTGTTCGGTGAACTGGGATATTTATATGCTGTCGTCCCCTCACTCTGACACGTTCACTCAGCTTTGTATCTTATCCCAGAGATCAGTCTATTTCGGTCGATTTAAACATGCTAGTCAGATACCAGTGACCACTGTTCCTGCCCCTCTCCTCTCTTTGACTGAGGTTCACTTCGAGGTTCTCTTCGATTGGAGGTCACTCTGTGCAGCTGGGTATGATTTCCCATCAACAGCCCGGGGATCCATGAAATTACAGAGTAACACAGAAGCTTTGAAGAAATATTTGGACTGTACTTAATGTCAACAGTCTGCTACACTGACTCAGGACTACAGTTTGCATCTGATCACCATCACTGCACAACTCAACATCGTATATCTGTAATAAATGGACATTCGGTGCCACCCAGATGAGGATGGGTTCCCTCTTGAGTCTGGTTTCTCCCAGGGTTGCTTCATTATGCCATCTCAAGGAGTTTTTACTTGCCACAGTCGCTACCGGTTTGCTCATTCGGCACAAACTTACACTTATAAAGAACATCTTATTCATTTTTATTACCACATTATCTGTGGAAAGCTGCTTTGAGACAATGTTCATTGTTAAAAGCGCTATACAAATAACGAATTGAGCTGATTTGAATTCAATAGAATATAGATTAACATGGCAGAGGTAGAGCTGCATCTTTCTAGAGACAGAACAGAAAAGAACGTCTGCTTTTTGCGCCATATTGAATTGCACAGCATCATATTTTTTGCCATTGAATCGCATTGCGTTGAATCGAATCGAAATCGCACTGCATTGTATTAGGGGTTCATATGCTTCATATGTATCTTCAATGTATCGCATCGTTGGCTATGCATCGAGATGCGAATCGCATGGAGATGCATATCCCTACTCTCTACGCTGTAGCATTACAATTCCAGGTCATTAGTGCTAAAAAGCCCAAACCTGTTGTAGGAGAAAAAATTTAAATGTCTTGTACAGACCCTGAACAAAAGGAAACCCCCTAGTGGTTCAGTGTGGTATGGCAGGAGAATAGCTCCATATATCCAAATTGTATTTTATTTCAATATACAGTATGTCTACAATAACATCTTGCATGCTTACAGATGTAGATAAATATCCCTTGCTTTATGGATGAATGATATCAGCACCTGCAGAGCTCTTGTGCCTGTCATGTTTTTTATCTTGACCTCTGAGGCTTAGACTCACATTCCTTACTCTAGCACTGAATAATTCATACTATTTATTGAGCAATATACTTTTAGATGAAAAACCTCAATCATAAACCGAGTTTAAGGGGTTACCATACAGAGACTTATTCTTATATTTATTGTTTAACTTTTGTTCTGATGTCCTAAGCATATCAGAGCAATATAAGTAATAGGTTTCATCTGGCTCGGAAAATGGACAAAGTCACAACTCACAGCAGCCAACTGCAGAGATAAAACCTCTATTTCGTGCCAGCTCAGCTATCCAGACTATATTTTTTATGCACTCTCTCTCTTACAGTGCCTCTTGTTGGCGTAGCAGGAAAAGAGCGCTGAGTAAAGCAAAAGAAAAGCCAAACCACTCCTTTCTTGAGCCGCTCACAGATATCACATGGTTCGATGCCTCAGCATTGGCATTAATTCGATTGTGTGAGCAGCCTGCCAGCATTCACAGATCAAGTGCTGTCATTTACAGTATACAGCTATGAATGGATAATGCTGATTTTGTTTATACCAGGAATATCAAATCGGATTATTCAGGAGGCCGTAGTTAATCTTCTACAACACAGCAATGGCGGTAGTGCAGCTGCAAACCACGAGTGTATACATAGTTCTAAATTGTATGTATATATTTTCCCTTGTAACTTGACAAGCTCTAAATTTCAATGTATTACATCAAGAATGAGAAAAAATGGACTGTATAACCTCAAAGAAATCGACGGTTCCTATATCTTCTCTATAGCTTTTAGAGTAGCCTAGAAAATCTTATAATCAGAAAAAGAAACTAAATGTAAGCTTGAATATCAGGTACCAGATTTAATTTATGAACTCCCAGGACCTGCTGATGGGCACGCACCTGAATTTCTAACTTCATAACTATAGATATGTTCTACTTTAGATAGTTACTGAAACTACTGAAATCATTGCTCTTCAGGGGTTAAACCCTACTGCAAGGTAGTAGCTCAGTGGTTCACTCCTTGGGTTACTGGACTTCAATCTCTGTGCACCAGGGGTGTTGTATCATGGTTGACCCTGCACTCTGGCAAGAGCTTCCTAACAATATGGATATTTCACTGTAATCTAAAGTACATGTGACAAGCATAAAGCACCCGGCCTCTTGTACTATGAAGCCGTAATGATGTAATAAGTGTAGGATAGGGTTTAGCATTGTCTTGCTGAAAAATTGTCCTGGTTCCCTGAAAAAGACATCATCTGGATGGAAGCATTTTTTTGCTCTAAAAACTTTATATGCTTTTCAGAATTGATGGTACCCTATCCAGATGTACAAACGGCCTATTCCATAGGAGGTAATGTACTCCCCTACTATCAGAGATGGTCCCTCTCCTCTTTAGTCTGAAGAACATAGCGTACATGGTTTTCCAAAAACAATTTTAAATTCGATTCATCTGACCACAGATGAATCGATGAAACAGTTAAGTATGTTTTAGCCAAGAAAAAATGCCAGCATTTGGATCATGTTCACATGTGACTTCTTCTTTGGATGATAGAGCTTTAACGTGCATTTGTGGATGGCAAGGTGAACTGTTCACAATCAATGATTTCTGAAGATGTTTCCATGTAGTGATTTCCATTACAGAATCATGACTGTTTCTAATGAAGTGCTACCTGAGAGCCTGATGATCACGGGCATCAAATATTGATTTTCGTTCTTGTCCTTTTGCACGCAGACATTTATCCAGATTATTTTGAAACTGTTGCACAGTTTGTAGATGCAGTTTTTTCCCCGATTGGTGAACCTCTGCCCATGGTTATTTCTAAGAGACTCTGACTCGCTACGATACAATATTTATACCCAATCATATTAATGACCTGTTGCCAATGAACCTTATTAGTTGCATAATGTTCCTCAATCTCTCTCTTTTTACAAATATTTATTTATATACTCTATATTATTATTTTTCAGCCTTTTGCCGTAGATTTTAAATGAAAACTGTAAACTGTACATTGTCTTAGTTTTCTTAATTTTCTCAGTTTTAACATTTTGTATGTTTTATATGCAACATTGTGAATAAAATATTCGGTTTATGAGATTTTCAAATCATTGCATTCTGGTTTTATTTACATTTTACACAGCGTCCTAAATTTTGTAGGAATTGGGGTTGTAAATTAACCCCGAATAATATAATTGAAATATATACGTATTACTGCCCCAATTCAGGGTTAAACATGTTTATGACAGTCTTATTCCTGCATAAATATAGTATAAGTATACTGTATAGTGTTATGTATCCTGCAGTCTATCTTCAGTTTGCCCTCCTTATAGAACCCATAAAGGGTCCATGTAACCAGAGGCACAAAAATGGGGTATGCAGTATATCGAGAGCACCGTACATAAGAGGCACATAAGGGGCCGCCGTTGCATGTAGTGTACTTATTCTTGTATTTACCCCTCTTTTTGTGAAGGAGAGGAGGGAGCCAACCGTGATCTTGCATACCCCTCAGCAAACGTGAAGTTGTGCCCTCTGTATGTAGAGTGTTGTTAAATAAAACATCTGTAAAAAAAAACTAAGTACCAAAGACAACCTGAGGAATCCTTTCTCTGAGTCTAAATAAGCATCCTGCTCATGGAGTTCTTGATGCAGCTCTTAATATTGAATCCTAACTCCAGCAGCACCACTGGAGAAATCTTTCGTGACCAGTCATTAGACATGATATTGAATAGGAGGACCAAAAAAAATCATTATCTCTGAGTTACTGTCATGGTTGAGGCTTATATTATACAGGGTCACATCATAGGTGTGAAAGGATTTCAAATGGTATTGATACCTCATCTAAGGAGGACCAAACAATTATGCTGTGGGAGTGTGGGATAGAAAGATCTTCGCTTTACACCTTATAACTGTGTATTTGTAATTACAGTGTTCTTATTTCCAACAAAGGGTCACCAGAAAAATGATTTGAATAACAACCGAGGACCAATGTGCATTAATGTATTTTTGATCGCTTAGACTGTTAACCAGCTGGCTCTGGCATCTGGAATCCATGGAAAAGGCAGGTGAAGTTGCTGATGGTTGATGTTGGTGGTTTGGGTTCTCTGGTCTTGTCTCAGGTCCTGCTGATCAGGATGAGTAAGTGGACACTGCAGATGAGGACGATTATTTATGGATGTCCGTGCAGCATTATATTGATTAAAGGATTGTGGAGTGTTTATGCACTATGGTGTTTATGCGGTGCTGTCACTATACCACACCACGGTCTCAAGAGAACATCGTACCAAATTTTTTTCTGGAAGGAAGGAAGGAAGAAGAAGTACATCTCCATAACCAAGACAAAAAAAAATGGTTCAGATGTATGGTAATCTAAAACCTGATGCTTATACTTATGGTCATGTGCTATTCTGTTCGAGCAACCAAGTGGAAGGCAAACCAACACCTGATACTGAGAGGAGCCTGGCACAGGGGATAACATCGCGAAAACAAGAGAAGGGAGAAAGGGAGAAGGCAAGAGAGCACTTCATGCTTATAATCAACTATTCATGCGGCCATGACAAGGCCAGAGAGGGAACATTAGACCTTTGAAACCTTGTGCTGACACAATGCCGTCATCCAGTCTGGAAATGGCGGTGCTGATGGAGCTTCATTACCTGCGCGAGCTTATTTGAATAGTCGGGCTTCAGGGTTGAAATCGCGGCGCCACCCAATTCGTGTTATTATTATTATTATTATTATTATTATTATTATTATTATTATTATCATTATCATTATTTCATTTTCTGTAGATTAAGCCCAAACACGCCCATGCAGAATCATTGACAGGCCTACACTTATCATTGAAGCCCCCCTCCCCTTACACACACACGCACACACACAAACACACACGCCTGGTTCTTCTCGTACTTACAAAAGTGTCGGTACCTCCTGTCATGTTGTCAGGGCAGAGCACGTAAAACGAAATGCCAGGTTCGGCGTAGAAGTCCATCCTGCGCTCGTCCACCTCCTCGGCGAATATCAGCTCGAACGGGTTCCCCGAGCACCATTTCTCCGCCGCGTCCACCAGCTGCTTGAACTCCATCCCTCTGCCGCAGCGCAGCGCAACGGCGCACCTGCGCAGCTCAGCGCGTCCCAGCCTCCGAAACACCCCCCCGTGTATAACCGCACAGACCTCAGCGCTCCGAGCCGCCCTAAATCATCCGCATGCTGGAGCTTTAATATTAGTACTGTTATTATTAATGTTGTTATTATTATTATGGAGGAGGGGAGCGTGTGTGATGGTGAGCTCGACCTCGACGCTAGCACCGTCGCATCTTGGCCGGGCCCCGCATCCGTTCACGTCCCGCGAGCGCGCGTTTCTCGACTGAGACGAACGAGCCCGAATGCGTCTGCCCACAGAGACGCGCGCGCTCCCGCCCCTGCACCGGCGCGGTGTGACGTTAAGGTGAACGCGCGCTCCCGACACAAAGGGCCTACAGAGCATTTAGAGCATGATGAATCATGAAGAACGGATGATCTTTTATTGCCTGACCATGCTACAATACATAGCAAATACACACTCCTGGGAAAAAAAAAAAAGATTTGGTTTTGAATATTGTCCCAAAGCAGCTGCACAGAGATAAAGAGGATATAAAGTTAGTATGTACAACATCAATTCCAACATTGCAAACACAAACACATTTCCAAAAACAATTAGATTTAAAATAAAAAAAAAAGTGCCTATGGAATGGGAAGCTTACACATCTGGATAAGTATCATCAATTCCGAAAGGCAGGTTTTAGAGCTAAAAATGCTTCCATCCAGATGATGTCTTTTTCAGGGAAGGCCTTGCATATTTGAACAAGACAATGCTAAACCACTGCATCTATGGCATCGTAGTCAAGAAAGAAGGATTCAGGTGCTGAACAGGCCTGCCTGCAGTATAGACCGTTCACCATTTGAAAACATTTGCCGCATGATGAAATTAAAAATACAACAAAGGACACCCAGAACTGTTAAGCAGCTACTAGATACTAGAATCCTGTATCAGACACATATGGTTCAACATTCCTCTCCCAAAACATCTGCATCTTGTCTCATCAGTTCAAGATGTATACAGACTGTTGTTAAAAGAAAGCATGATGCTACACAGTGGTAACATGTCCCAACTTTTATTTTTTTTTTAGATGTGTTGCAGCCATCAAATTCAAAAAAACCTTTTTCCCCTTAAAATATTACATTTCTTCAGTTTCAACTTTTGTATTGATCATTTCTGTGATCATTTGAAAACATTTGGCGCATCATGAAATGAAAAATACAATGGACACCCAGAACTGTTAAAAAGCTTGAATTCTGTATTAGACACATATGGGATAACATTCCTCTCCTAAAACATTAGCAACTGGGCTCCTCAGTTTCCAAATGTACAAACCCGATTCCAAAAAAGTTGGGACACTGTACAAATTGTGAATAAAAACAGAATGCAATGATGTGGAAGTTTCAATATTCAATATTTTATTCAGAATACAACATAGATGACATATCAAATGTTTAAACTGAGAAAATTTATCATTTTAAGGGAAAAATAAGCTGATTTTAAATTTCATGGCATCAACACATCTCAAAAAAGTTGGGACAAGGCCATGTTTAACCACTGTGTGTCATCCCCTCTTCTTTTTATAACAGTCTGCAAACGTCTGGGGACCAAGGAGACAAGTTGCTCAAGTTTAGGAATAGGAATGTTGTCCTATTTTTGTCTAATACAGGCTTCTAGTTGCTCAACTGTCTTAGGTCTTCTTTGTCGCATCTTCCTCTTTATGATGCGCCAAATGTTTTCTATGGGTGAAAGATCTGGACTGCAGGCTGGCCATTTCAGTACCCGGATCCTTCTTCTACGCAGCCATGATGTTGTAATTGATGCAGTATGTGGTCTGGCATTGTCATGTTGGGAAATGCAAGGTCTTCTCTGAAAGAGAGACGACGTCTGGATGGGAGCATATGTTGTTCTAGAACTTGGATATACCTTTCAGCATTGATGGTGCCTTTCCAGATGTGTAAGCTGCCCATGCCACACGCACTTATGCAACCCCATACCATCAGAGATGCAGGCTTCTGAACTGAGCGCTGATAACAATTTGGGTTGTCCTTATCCTCTTTAGTCCGGATGACATGGCGTCCCAGTTTTCCAAAAAGAAGTTCAAATTTTGATTCGTCTGACCACAGAACAGTTTTCCACTTTGCCACAGTCCATTTTAAATGTAGCCTTGGCCCAGAGAAAACACATGCGATTCTGGATAATGTTTAGATATGGCTTTTTTTTTTACCTATAGAGTTTTAGCCGGCAACAGCGAATGGCACGGTGGATTGTGTTCACCGACAATGTTTTCTGGAATTATTCCTGAGCCCATGTTGTGATTTCCATTACAGTAGCATTCCTGTATGTGATGCAGTGCCGTCTAAGGGCCCGAAGTTCACGGGCATCCAGTATGGTTTTCCGGCCTTGACCCTTACGCACAGAGATTGTTCCAGATTCTCTGAATCTTTAGATGATATTATGCACTGTAGATGATGATAACTTCAAACTCTTTGCAATTTTTCTCTGAGAAACTCCTTTCTGGTATTGCTCCACTATTTTTCGCCGCAGCATTGGGGGAATTGGTGATCCTCTGCCCATCTTGAATTCTGAGAGACACTGCCACTCTGAGAGGCTCTTTTTATACCCAATCATGTTGCCAATTGACCTAATAAGTTGCAAATTGGTCCTCCAGCTGTTCCTTACATGTACATTTAACTTTTCTTGCTTCTTACTGCTACCTGTCCCAACTTTTTTTGGATGTGTAGCTCTCATGAAATCCAAAATGAGCCAATATTTGGCATGACATTTCAAAATGTCTCACTTTCAACATTTGATATGTTATCTATATTCTATTGTGAATAAAAGTATAAGTTTATGAGATTTGTAAATTATTGCATTTCTTTTTTATTCACAATTTGTACAGTGTCCCAACCTTTTTGGAATCGGGGTTTGTATATAGGCAGAATAGGTGACGCTACATAGTGGTAAACATGGCCCTGTCCCAACTTTTTTGAGACATGTTGCTGCCATTTAATTCAAAATGATCTTATTTTTCCTTAAAATGGTATACATACAGTTTATACATTTATAAAACGGTATATTAGTTTGTATGTATTCACATAATTTGGATTTAGGGGATTTGCATATTTCTGTTTTTATTTACATTTTTACACAGTGTCCCAAATTTTTGGAGAATTGTAATGCCTATAAGGTATATGCCATGTCTATATTAAGGCATGGAACCCTGGATCAAAAGGTTATGAGTTCAAATATAGGAGTGTACAGTCCTTGGGCTTTCATTGCACTTAACAATAAATCAGTATAAGGAAAGATCTGAGTAAGAGCTCACTCTGCTTTGTCAAAGACTGGTTCCATGTATGAGCTTGTTATCAGGCCTGTCATGGGCTGCATCACTATATTTGGTGATCATCATATAAAGTGTTATATAAAGTGCATCTTTTTTTGATATGGTTCTTCTCCAAACTGTTAACATAAAGCTGGAGGTGCACAATTTTATTGGCCGTCTTTGCATGCGGTATAATAACATTTTGCGTTCACTTGAACTTGGAAAACCAAACCTGTTCCAGCATGACACTGGCCCTGTGCACAAACAGAGCTCCATATAGATATGTTTTACATGCTTTGGAGAGGCCTGCTAGAGAGCTCTGATTTCATTTGGTAGACACACACTACATCTCACCCCTACCCCTATGGATACACACACTACATCTCTTCCATACCCCTATCGACACACACACTACATCTC
>JAAIIK010000068.1:5470943-5488615 GCA_014706435.1 Silurus glanis | reverse complement strand
GATAGATAGATAGATAGATAGATAGATAGATAGATAGATAGATAGATGTATTGTTGTGGCTGTCGTCCAGAGATGGAAAGTAATTAAGTACAAATACTTGTCACTGTACTTTACTAGATTTTTCTGGTATTAGTATTTCTCTATTTATTAACTTTTTACTTTCACTTATTCAACTTTTTACACAAATATCTGTACTTTCCACTTATTACATTTTCAAAACAGACTCGTTACTTTAGTTTCAATCTATTTGGTGACATGATCAATATTTTTCTTGATCACCTGACTATCATAATCATCATAATCATCATCATCATCATCATCATCATCATCATCATCATCTTTTCTCTGCTTGTGTTCTATATGGTGGATGTTCAGTCTCTATACATTCATTACATAACATTTTAAATGATTTTGTATTAATATATTAATATGATGTGAGATTCAGTTACCAGAGTGACACTAAAACAGGTAGTAATAATGACTTTTTCCTGAAGAACATGTCAGAGCCCAAACTTCTTTACTGAAAAAGTGCAGTCAGAACTTCAACTTTCACCAGAGTCTTTTAAAACATGAATATCTCTACTTTTGCCTACTATGCGTCACTATGTGTGTGTGTGTGTGTGTGTGTGTGTGTGTTGGAGTGTGTTTTGGTCAGCAGGGGGAGGTAGAGACCTGCAGTCTCTCCAGGCTCTGATCTTTTCTCGGAGCTCTCCTCCTCCTCCTCCTCCTCCTTCTGAGTGTCAGAGAGCAGGAGTGAACCGGAGCTCAGTTCCTCCCGGGGCGTGTTGGGTGAAAATGCCTGTAGGAGAAGGTGAGAGGAGTTGCGGGTTGTTGATCAGCAGTGCGGGGTTTCAGGAGTTCAGCAGTCAGGAGTTCAGGACCGAACTGAAGCAGAGCAGCTGAGTGAAATTCAGAGAAGATAAACCTGAAGACATCTAAAGAACGAAACCGTTACAAACCCGGGCTGTGGGGCGTGTGTGTGTGTGAGAGTGTGTGTGTATTTATGTGTGTGTGACTGTCTTGAGTGGACATGGATGACACGGAGAAGGAAAATAAATCCGACGACGAGCCGGAGTCTCCAGAGGACGAAGAAGTTGATCCGAGAATTCAGGTATAGTGACGTCATAATCCTAGAAACCTGGACGCATGGTCCAGATGTTTCCACATGATCATACTGTATGTAAACAGAGCTTAATCAATCAGCTGGTCCTCAACAGGTCTTTCAATTCTGGTGTGGTTGACTAGAGTACTATTGTTATATGATTTATATAATAATAATAATGATAATAATAATAGTAATAGTAATAATAATAATAATAATAATAACAATAATAATTATTATTGTTATTATTATTAGAAAAAAACAAATTTCAATTACTTAATGAATTACTGGCTTCCATGATCCGCGTGAAATCTCATTCATGATGTTTTGTGCTTTTTTTTTTACCTGGCATACACACACACACACACACACACACACACACACACACACACACACACAAGGTGACTGCATTGTGGTCGGTTGGCTTTTACACACATTACAGACTGTACTCTGTGGGTCGCAGTTTTCCCCCTCACCTGGAAAACCCCAAATAATTTCAGAAGGAACTTACGGTATGTTTGAGCGGCTTGGAGATGTAGGTGTTCTCCAAGCATGCTGAAGGTACAGTGACAGACCTGCAGGAATGTCAAGCTACCAGTTCAGAAGGCATGGGCTGAACTGGTTAAATTGGTAGAGCATTTCTGAGTGCTGATAGAAAAGAAAGATTTCCGATAGTAGATCGGAGAAAACATCTACTCATAATACAACACACACACACACACACACACACACACACACACACACATTTTCACACTTAATCATACCTAGGAGCAATTTAGTTTAGCCAGTCCTCCCACTGGCATTTATTTTTATAACAAATTGTAATAATAATGAAACTGGGACGTAATTCAGGTTTTGGCTCCTGGTAGCTCCTTCAACCAAGCAGGTTTAAATTGGCTTTGTTTAAGTAGTGCTATTAAAAAGACCTTTCCTTTACATGTATCCACCCTCTCGACAAAATAAACTGATAACTCTAGAGTGGCTGCTGAGGTCAGCTTGGGCCTGGATAGTTCCTTAGATTCCTTTCAAATAGTTTCCAGATGTTCTGGACTCCAACGTACTTTTCCCTTTCTGCTCGAGGAATTCTCATTCCTTCTGTCTCTATTAACAGGGAGAGCTGGAGAAACTGAATCAATCTACTGATGACATCAATCGATGGGAGACCGAGTTGGAGGTAGGTTTTTGCCTGATATAGTGCTCAGTTTTAATGCCCGGCGCTCTCTGTCTGAATCGGGAAGAGGAAATCGTTTATCTGTGTGTTTTGCAAATCCTGTGCAAATCAGGAAGCAGTGATTTCCGTGGAAAAGCAGTAGATGAGGGTCGAAGAAGATCATTCCAGTCCTAAGTGTTTGTTTAGAGAAAGTGACGAAAGAAAGATTGAAGGATGTTTTCTGCGGGGAGTAGAGGAGAAATCATAGACAGACGTTTCATTCATCATGTGGACAAGCAATTATTTTAGGTTTCCATATAATGAAAAAAAAAAAAACAGTGCTGTAGAGGAGCTTCGGTCTGGTCAAGGTTCTTCCGTGCATTACAGTTTTTCTGCGTTGCTTTGGAGTGTTTCTTAGATCAGAAATGAAATTCTCAAAAGTATTTGTTCAACCTGCACAACACGTCGTCACTTGTGAGCATCGAATACAAATTGCTTTGGTACACTCATTTCATTGATTGTGTACAATCATCTGCTGTTTCCTACACGTCTTCTGTCACGCTTACATTTCTATTACAGTTTTTCTCAGTTGCTTTGGAGCATTTCTTGAATCACTCTTAATATTTGCAAACTAGTAAGTGCATTTCTTAAAACAATGTGTACTTACTTTTGAGAGATGAACTAAGGATAAAAAAATAAAAAAGTACATGCTTTTGCAAGAAATCCAATGTATTGTGCTGTTTGTACGAATTGTTTTGAGAAATGCGCTTGCTGGTTTGCAAATATTAAGACTGATTCAAATGCTCCAAAGCTGAAGCTGATCTGAAGCAGTTCATTCTAAACAGAGACACCCTTGTAAAATCTGTGTATCCTCTCTGAATAGTCCGAACCGTGCTTCCTTTCATTAGATACGGGCCGGAGGGTAGAATTATGCAGTCGGCCCATCGATCGTCCGTGAGAGCCAAGATCGGAGGAAACCTCTTTAACTCTGACCTCAGAGGCGGCATGGGAGAGGATGTAGAAGTCTCTAAAGTCAGATTTATGGCATCACCTGGCAGCTAGAGAAGAACCAGCCTGCAAAACAATAGAGAAAAGTGAAGTGAAGTGCGAAAAGTGAGCCCATTGTGTGAAGCTTGATTTTATAATTTATAGGGAACAAAAGTTCAGTTCAATAAAATTTTATCCACCAATCCGCACGCTCCATTTTAAACTTGTTTTGATTGGCGCTTGGTGTATTTACTCATCACCAACATACAGTTTAGCATCAGTTCAACAGCAGGCAGAACATTTTGAGAGGAATAAAAAATGAAGAAACTCCTGATTCTAACTCGCCACAACACCCATGGCATTATTTGTGCGATGTTTATGAGTAGTTGAAAAGAAGGTTGACATCTCATTGACATTCTGTCATTGTTCACATACAAGATCGTCAAAAATGTTCAGGCATGTTGTCAGTATGACGGCAGATGATGTACGGTTTGGGTTATAATGATTGAAAATGCACAAGGCTGAATTTCTTCTTGTTGACTGTGCTGAGGAAAAACTCCTAGAGATGGCATGTGAAAGAAACCTTGAGAGGAACCAGACTTAAAAGGGAACTATTGTCCATTCAGCTCATTCCTTTTCTCAGAGGGGAATTTATAGGATTTACATGCAACTACTTCCTTGTGAATTAGTATAGACACGTGTTTTTCAGAATTGCTGCGAATAGATTAAAGGCGTCACATGAACATATAGCACAGGCAGTGCGGGACAAATGAAGAGTTCTGTTTGTGGGATTCACGCCGCGTGTACAGGCTCGAGGATCGGTTTAATTGCCTTCTGCATGAGAGGAAAATTATGATTGTAATAAAACATGGCAGATGGTAGATAGAAATGACAGTGAGGTGCCTACATAACTGGAAAAATTGGTTTTATAACGAGTTTTTACATCATTTATCTTTGCTCTAATGTTTGACGGCATTCTAATGTTAAATATTTAAATGCTTACCACAGTTTATCGACTTGTTACAATTTTGTACGGCACTTTACACATTACTACATAACAAATAATCTCAAATATCAGTTTTACATCAAAATAGTGGTACATTTAGCTTACCCATGCAATAGTTACCTCAGACCCAAATATTACCTTTGACTAAATACTAAATTTGGTTATGGTAAGCTTGCTTAGCATATGCTAAAGTTTGACCTTAATGTTAGCTTAAGCTAATTTGTAATAGCCTCAGTTTAGACTTGTGGGTACCTGAAAATGCTGCCAAACTCATGCAAATGTTAGCAATAACCCTACATCAAAATGAATGCATGCTAACATTTCTCAATGATCTAAAATCAAATCTGTTTCTGTGGAAGGATAAACATGAGCCATTAAGATGTATTTTTTTCATTGTAATTATAGAAACTGTCTGCTACAGCGACTGTCCGCCATGAACATTTGCATTCCAGTCTCCAGTAGTGATCAGCTGATAACCTCAGCACTGATAGAAATATAATAAATGGACATTCGGTTTTGAGGTTGAGGATGGGTTCCTTTTGGAGTTTGGTTCATGTCATCTCATAAAGTTTTTATCCTTCACCACTGTGTCCACTGGCTCGCTCATTAAAAATAAACATAGGGACACATTTATGACACTAAAATGCATATTTGTAGTCTATATTTTTCAGTAAAGCTGCATAGGGACAATGCATATTGTTAAAAGTGCTCTACAAATAACCTTGAATTGAACTGCACTGAAGTTCCTCTTGACTTCCTTGACTTCATAATGCAGAAAAAATTAAAAATATGACTCTGTAATCTGCCAAATGAATTAAGTTCTAGTTTAATGAAACTTATAGTACAATGAGAAACTGAATTATTGTAAAACAGATGCCTCTAATGAGAGACGTTGGAGCAGCTGGTCCTTATTTTTCGATGTATTTTTTTTTTTCAAAAGGCAATATTAAAAATTATATATATAAAGCCACTAGACCTATTGGCAATTCACTAATCTAAAACAAATCCAAATCACTGAATGTTAATCTAATCACATCTCTGTATCTTTCAGGACTCCAGGCAGAAGTTTCGCTCTGTCCTCATGGAAGCCACGGTGAAGCTCGATGAGCAGGTCAAAAAGATCGGCAAAGCCGTGGAAGACTCCAAGCCGTACTGGGAGGCTCGGAAAGTATCTCGACAGGTATGGCCACTTCCTGAAATATGTCTTTCCCGTCCCAGCCTGGCTGCAAACAAACAACCAAATCTGAAGCTCTTTCATTTTTTTCTAAACTGCTTGAGTCTAGCTGAGGGAAGAAAAGTACGAAAACTCTTCCAGTTGCATACACAAAAATATGAACGTAAAAGTAAAAGAATGAGTCACAATAGAAAAACGTGTTGGCCCCAGACTGCACACTAATGCTATTCAGTGATAATCCACTGATTCAAAACAGTAGCTACGGCTAATTCGGAACAGCTGTATTCTCTCAGTTGTTAGCTAGCACGACAATAACAGGAGCATGCATGCTAGCTGGGTGCTAATAGCTAGCTGGCCCCATAAACAGCCTGTCAGGTCTGATCCAGTTTAGGATTTTCGATTGACTTATTTGTCAACCTTATGACTTTACAAACATATAGTTATAAAGAATTGCAGTGATGCTTTATGAAGTAAAAGCTTAAGAAAAGTACAGATTCAAGTGCAGGAACAATGTAATGCTGCTTTGTTCCTTTGTACCTTTTTGTTTTCTTCAAAACAAGAATATTGGGTCAGAACGGATGTTACATAACCTACCTACATGTACATGATGGATATTTTGGAAAAATGAAATAAGACGTGAAGGACCGAGGCTGCCAAATGCCAGAAAACTGCAAAGCTGTGACACCATTTATAGAGAATCTGTTTTCGATATCTTTAGCTATTGTAGTTCAGTTTGTATAAAAAAGCTACACAGTTTCATATAGATTTTATTCATCTATAATTTGATACTTCCCATTTGTGTTAGTGTTGGCTTGTTTGAATGAGTCTTTAAAGTGACTCAGAAGAAAGAGTAGTCTCAAAAAGTAATTTGTTCGTTTTCTACTGGACATGCATGAGCAAAGCATTGCCAAATCTCTGTCGGTTATGTACAGGAAACAGAATCGAGTAGTTCATCTCTCAACTATTCTAGTCTAGTTTGTTCTTTTGTCACATGACTCCCATAGACGCTATGCAGGTTAAAGGATTAAAGGAATGAAATGAACTAAATGACAAAAAAAAAAAAAAAAAAGATTCATTTATTTTGATGAATAAGATTCAAAGGACCAAGTCACTAAAATGATCCGATCTTCCCATCACTAATTTCCTCAGCTAAGAACTGTCACTTTCATATAAAACTGAGCGCACCGTGTTAGATCAACAGCTCTGCATTTACCCATTCTGGCCTTCTAACCGTTGTGGTTTATTATATTCTTCTAAGCGAGACTGATGTAACATCTGAGGCTGAAACCAGGATGCAGTGACCTAGGTGATGAGATGTGATGTGATGTGATGATGTCAAAATTGTGGTTGAATTATGAATCTGATTTGTCTAGAATTTGTGAAATAGGTTTCTGCAATTCAGATCCTGAGCATATATAAGTTACTTAACATTAATGTGGTGACATTTATGTCATAGTGATGGTGTCGTCTCATGTCGCAACTCTGCTAATGATTCATTTCTAGTCAACGTTTTTTGTTGAATAGAAATGTGTTGAATTGATGAATTGCGCAGATGAATCTTGAATGTCACTAATGAAGGCGAGTGAACGGCATCAGATCAACCAATAATCAACTGGTTCTTTAAAATATGTCAAAGGTGAATCTCGTGAACCTTCAAGTGACGAAACTACAAAAATGACAATTTCTAAAAATAGAGGAACAACCAGGAGGAAACGAGCGAACTCTAGTACAGTACAGTAAAAGTGTGAATCCTGTTCGGTTTCTTGTGATTGATATGCGACATACAGTAATGTGTTCATTTGTGCTGTTGAAATTCATAGATGCCATACAGAAAAAATTCAGCCTCGTGAATTAGCATTATCATAACTAAATATTTTGACAATCTTGTTGTCATGACTTTTTCATGTTTCACAACTGGTATGCTTTCTGACTAGAGATTATTCGTGATGAGGCAAATTCTGTTCCCATTTTGAAAATGCGGAAATGCGCCGCATTTTATAATCACAGGTCTGATTCGAAGAATCTGTTTTTATAAAGCCATAGGTCGTTGCTTGAGATGACACTTTTGGCGAAAAAGTTTCGCTCTACTTTCACTTTAATTCCTCAGACACCCTGCTTACCCTGTTCCCCATCGCTTAACATAGCATCTGCACATGGCCCCTCAGGAGGGAAAAAACCTCTGCGTGCAGATTAATGCAGAGTTCATTTGTTAGCAAAACAGAAATAGAACCTCTAGGAGTCTATAAGTAGTGAAACAATGAACAGGAGGCAGGAATACGCCTGTGGCAAATTAGCATAGCCAGTCCATCTACTGATAGAAGGAAACCAGTAGGAGAGAAACGTGAGGAGAACATGTGAAACTCCACATAGAGAGTGAACTGAGCTCAGGATCAAACCCTGGAGCTTTATCTTGAGCTTTAGAACTCTGGAAGAGTGCCAGTGAAGAAAAGAGTGTTGTTAGGGAGCGAATCGAAGGAGATTTACAGCATTTTGAACTGAAAATATGAAGAGCAGTGCTGCAGGCTCCACAGGATGAAAGTGATTCGGTGAAGCTCTGCTCTGCTTTAAGACAAGAGTAATTTTTTTTGGATTTTTTTTAGCAGTTTCTGACGTAGTGTTTTTGTGCTTGCGTGCATCTTTATAACTGAGGCTGATACGATTCGCATCTCGATGCGTAGCCAACGATACGATACATTAAATACACATATGAAGCAGCTACCGCAGCGATGCAAAACGATTCACAGTGCGATCCGATTCTATTTGATTCAACACAACGCGATTCAATGCAAAAAACGATGCAATGGAAAAAATATGGTTGCAATATTGCAACATATTGCATTTCAATATGGTGCAGATAGTTAACTTTTTTATTTCTTTGGTTCAGACAAATCATAAATTGACTTGAGTGCCTTCTGACTTCTAACGCATGGCCCTTTCACAAACACGCCTTTGAAGTGCAAAAAGAAAAAAGATGAAATAAAACCACGTTAGTTTCCAGGAAGATGCAGCTCTACCTCTGCCATGTTAATCTGTATTCTATGTGACTCTCAGGACACGCCTCTGTCTTCTTAGTGTTGTGATACGTCATATTCACGTGGCAGCAGCGGTGCTGAGAGAACGCGCTCGAGAAACGTTTTAGCGACGAGAAATCAATCTACTTATCAAATATTGGACACAAATTATTGGTTGCTTTTTAAATAATAATATTATGGCGCATCCTCTGGTAATTATATACAAAGAAATAGTTTTTTACCGATGCAATTATGTTAAAAACGATAGAACGTGATACAAACGCCAACTTTTATCCGAAGCACACTTTTTAAAATCACACCGTTAACTCTCATGCTGATGCACAACCCTTACAAGGATATGGATATCTGACCTTGTGGAGGTCATGAAACAGCTTTCAAATGATTCCTTCTGCATATGAAGTTAAGACACGGGTTAAATTGAAGGTATAGACAAGGCATTCATAATTACGCCAATGAAAGGTCCTTACAAGGATAATTGGACAAATGTGTGTGTGTGTGTGTGTGTGTGTGAGAGAGAGAGAGAGAGAGATGAGCATGTGCTAGGTTGTGCTATATATAGAAAGATGCTGGTGTTAATTAGTGTAGCTGTCATGCTGTGTCGCAGGATTTGCTTCTGATTGCAGGTTTCAAACCCGAAAATAAGAAAGACGTCCGTCTCGAGATTACGAATAAGTTCTTAGTCTCCAAATGCTTATTCATCCTCTCACTGGTGAATATGGAGAATGAAATCTTGATACTGAAGAGTCAGAAGCTTTTCTCGGGTATGTTTTAAGAGACCAACACAGGATCTATGGGAAAAGGTCCTGATGGACAGATTAATGCTGTCATTACTAAATAGCATAAGAATAAGATTTATGAATTAGGCTACAGGATCAGTCGAGGCGATGCAGACGTGCTGCGGCATGTATATGGGTTTGCAGCGGAGGTAAAGGTGCTCTAATCTATCTGTGTCATAGACTGCAGGGGTGAATGATAAAGTGGTTTCTCAGACCTCAACCCATTTTCCGCTCTTTTTTTCTCTCTCTCTGTCTAACACACACACACACAGACACATCTATTCTGAAAATTATGTCTGCCTGTTAAACTGTAGTGTTTAACATACTAAAAAAAAAAGGAAGTCACTTAGGGCCGAAACCCCCCACTTCAAGATCAATCTTGTTTTTAGTTTGGTCACAGATATAGTTTTTATCATGCATTATTACTTTATCTCTATTACCACAGACCAGAATTTGACTTTACTTTCTACCGGAAAAAAAAAAAAAACGTATACCCGAGTTTCACTAGTTTTGTAGCACGCCAATAGATGGCAGCACAAGGCTGCACGCACAGTCACAGGGAGCACCGGCCTTCATAAGTCAGTGTGCCGAAAGACATCGTCTTTTGTACATCGGGATCTGTGCAACCGGTGCAATTCGACCACGTGCGTTACCACGTCTTTCTTGCTGGAAACAATGTGATCTCACTTCCGCACCCACCATACTTGCCCAATTTGGCTCCTGCAGACTTTGGCCTCCTTGAAAAGATGATCAGCTCAAGGTCACCGTTTTGACACCATTGCAGAAATCCGTCGCGAATCGCAGTAGGTGCTTGACATGCTTTGAAAAGACGACTTCCAGCACACGTTCCAGAAGTGGCAGGAACGCTGGGAGCGCTGTATTGCTGTGCAAGGTGACTGTTTTGAAGGTGATGGTGTGTAAACGTAGATAAATAAAGTACTTTCTTGCAAACAGAGCGAGTCTCGAAACTTTTTGATACCACCTCTTACTATAATTAGGGTATGAAAGGAGTATTTTTTGTCCATTCAGCTACTCAAGCCCATTGATACCATAAATACAAATAACAGTGCAATAAAAAATTTTTTTTACATTTTGCTGATTTTTAGATGTTAGATCGGAATTTAATATTTAGATAAGGTTTTTGACTTTGTCCCGTGTCCCTCCCCTTGTACTGTTACATGCAAACCTTTGCATAAAAAAAAAAAAAAAACCAATCTACCATTATTACTATTTCAAGTCAACAGATTTCAGTTCTTTTTTTCCTGTGCACTGAAACGTGTCGACACAATCACATGCTACAGCTGCTATAGATAGATAGATATTGCATATTTAAAAAAAAGTATTAGAATTTTCATTTCTGATGCTTTGTTGTGACTTCACTTACTGTGTGTAATAAAAACACTGTAAGTGTCCAGAAAGCTGTAAAATATCTGTGGGAAAAACAGGTCTAATGACGACTGACGGATTGTTTTGACAGAAAACTGCTGACCAGTCAGTGTTATTCAGCATCAGACACACACACACACACACACACACACACACACACACACGCACACACACACACACATATAAACACACATACATTTGTAATGAATGTGAATTATTGTGCTTTATAAATAACAGTATTCTGATCAACACTAGCTGTCATAATCACATCATGTCTATAACCGTCACACATTTCGGTGATTGTGTCAAAATCCAGGTTCAAACCTGAATTCTACAACCAGCATTAATAAAATATAAGTAAAAATAAAAAATTTCTAGTTTAACTAATTTGACTCCTTTCTCTAGTAAATAGGGCAGAACACCACATTAGATAAGACCATGGATTTATATTTTATTTATTAAGATTTCTTAAGATCGTCTTTGATTTTATGTATTTTTTCTTGTGATGGGACATAAATTGTATTTGTTGACTAAAATACACCAAGATCTCCAAACATCTTGCTGTAAATGTGAGAAAAAGGGAAGGAAATGCTATAGGAAATGAGTGTGAGATATAAATATGTATGCTGTATTTAAAATATTGTAAAATGATTATTTCCATAACTGTGGTTTTTTTTAATGTATAAAATGAAAATACATATATAATCCTTAATATTTAGTCATGCTAGTTGCTTACATGTATATATATTTTTTTATACAGGGTGAATATTTATAGTCTATACACCCCCATGAAATTGCAGGTTTTTAAAGTATAAAGACAAAATTAAGAGCAAAATATACATGTCGTCTTTAATATGATCATCCACCAAACTAAAGAATTAAGCAGTCAGATTGAAAATGAGGGCTGTATGAGTTGTTAGCTCAGTGGTTAAAGCATTGAACCTGAAATCGAAAGGTTATAAATTCCCAGCACCACTGAGCTGCCACAGCTGGGTTCTTGAGCAAGGCTCTTAAACCTCAACTGCTCATTTGGTGACTGCTATAAAAGTAAATGATTAAAACCAGATAAAAGTCAGCTGTTGCTGTAGTATTTGCTAGAATATTTGGAGTTGCGTTCTACTAAGAGTTATGGGGCACAAAGAGTTGCCATAGAAACTGCGAGACTTGTTCAAAGGTACCGATCAGGAGAAAGTACATTGGAACACTGTCAAAACCATAATCAATAAGTGGAGAAAATGTGGCACCATAGAGACATTGCAAAGATCAGAATGACTCGCCAAGGTTGAACAGGACAATGAGAAAACTTATTAGGGAGGCTACCAAGAGGCCAACAGCAACACTAATGGAACTACAGGAATTTTTGGCAGGAACTTGTCTCTATTTTCATGTGCATTTCTTGTATTCTGCACAAGTCTGAGCTGTAGGGTAAGGTGGCAGAAGAAATTTTTACAAAGAAAAATAAGCAATCCCGTCTGATGCCAAAAGATTCATGAAGTCAAAAACCATGTGGGAAAATGTGTTATTGTCTGACAAAACAAAGGTTGCCAATACAGAGCATCGTCCAAAGAACACCATACTGACAGTAAAGCATGAGCATGGTGGGGGCAGCATTATGCTTTGAGGCTGCTTCTCTGCAGCATTTGTATATCTACTGTATACATATTAGCAGCTAGAATGGTGCAAGCAGTTAGACATGAACAGTAAGACATGAACTCTGAACGTATGAAGCAGCAATTGGGGCTGACTTCAGATAGGGTTGTAAATAGGTGGAAAATGTTTCTTACCAGGAGTTTATAAAAATGAATTAGAATTTGGGGAAATCTATATAAACTGTATCATATAAAATGCAGGATTCAAGAAATGATATGTGAAGTTATGTGATGTATAAATGCACAGTGCATGTAGGGGGCGTGGCCTCAGTAACCCTGTATTAAGTGTGCTGTGTTCATGTGATTGATGTAAGTGCAGGAGGAAAATTCCACTGAATTTGCATTAAATCTGGTTGTTTTAACCAAAATTATCCTGCAAAATTTTTTTTTAATCTACATTTACATTCCCTGTTATTGGCTTACCTGCAATTTTGTGAATTCCCAATTTATTCCGATTAATTCCCGTTAATTTCCATGTAAAGTTACCAGTCTTCGAAATTCCAAAAATTATTTGGGATGACTCACAAGAGAAGACCCGTTCCAGAAACTGAGCATCTTGTTTCCTCCCTAACTACAAACATTTTAGATTTTCTCAGCCATTTTTTATTCATTTGAGTGGCTAAAGCACTAGCTTTACACAGAGTACAGAGCCACATCCTGCCGTAATCATTCAGAGCATATATGTTAGAGTGTAACGTTCTTTCACGCTCGATGCTTACACAATTAAGAGTATCTGAAATGAGTATGTGTTTCTGTGTGTATAGAAGCATATTGCTGGTTTCTGGTTTTGTGCATGCACTGTGTGTGGGTGTGCTGCAGGTAAAAGTCGCAGAGAAAAGTCACAATCGCATGTACATTTTTGCAGGTGGTATTTGTCCCTGATAGTCACAGTAAGAATCTCAAAAGAGTAAAACTGAAAGAGAAACACAAAAATGCAGTTCAAAGGCGGTACCACTATCAGTATCCAATGTTTTAAATGCCACACAAACCTACTGCACATTATCATAAAACGCATCATGAGTGTGCATTTCAATGAATTAAGATCTTGTCCAAGCCTTTGCATAAATGCTGCACGAAACGAGTGAAAAATGTTTCCGTTTTAATCAAATTGACTGTTGTAATATTAGAGCTTTTCTCAGTTGCTTTGAAATGTTTCTCAGATCAGAAATGAAATTCTCAAAATCACTTGTTCAACCTCCACATCATGTCGTCACTTGTGCGAAAATTAATTTCTCGATTGTGTACAAGTGTCTGCTGTTTCCTACATTATCAATTGGATAATGGATAAAGTTGTCATAATCTGTCAAGCTTAAATTTCTGTTAAACATGAGTTTTTTTGTATATGTGTCTTGAATTGATGAATTGTTCAGATGAATCTTGAATGTCAATAATGAAGGCGAGTTTTCTAAAATAGGTGAACCTTTAACTGGGGACAGAGCGAAACACAGAATTACAATTTCTGAAACTGGATGAACAACCAGGAAATGTACGGACACTATTACAGTACAGTAAAAGTTAATGTTCAGTACATACAGTGTTCATAATAATGTGTTCATTTGTGCTGTTGAAGTTCATAGATGTCATACAGAAGAAATTCAGCCTTGTGCATTTTCAATCATTGTAATCCAAACCATAGTTTACATCAGGAAACACTGAAATCGTCTGCCATCATACTGACAACATGTCACTGTGAACAGTGGAAAAAAAAACATAAAATACTTACTTTTGAGAAAAGTACAGGTTTTTGCAAGAAATCCCTTGTGTTGTGCTGTTTGTACAAACGTTTGAGAAATGCACTTTGCAAATTTCAAAAATCTTAAATCATCATTTGGATTATTTCACTTACGGTTTACTAAGTGAATTTATTTTGTTTACAGCTGGAAATATGGGCATCCATAAATATAATACCTGCCTTCGGTGGTACCAATTTACCAATGCAGTTGGCTGTAAATCTGATTTATTTTCAAATACACCAGACCTACATTAATCAGGAAATGCTGTAAGCTCCTCACGAAGAAAACACAAAAGACGGACACCAGATGTATTTTGCTCATTTAAATTAAAAGTCCTGCATGACTTATGTAAAATATGCAATAAAAACCATAATATGTGAGAAGGCCACCTAGTGTGTGTCTGTGTGATTGACCTCTGCTGAGTCCTCCAAACACCTGTCCGTCTCTGTAGAGTCCACACTTACACAGGCGAACAGGTGGCTCTGGACACAAGCAGCTGTCACTCACACTCAGGGGCTCGAACGTCACCTCCCCCTTTTCAACCAATCACAGGCCACTGTTCACTTACACAACAGTCTGTCTGGATTGACATTAACTGTGCCTTGGACAGGTTCATATGTAGATCCTGAATAAGGTTACATGCATGTGACTCTGTTTTTCCCCCTCTGTCTGGCTGCAGATGAATATCTCTTGGATATCGCTTAGTCAAGAGTCTTCAGTTGATCGCATAGGTCTTAGATATGCAAACAAAATCCTCAATAAATGTATAAATCGAGGTTAATTCAATATTGATTAATATTTAATCCATGGTACATGGTAAGCTTAATATGTGTTCCAAAATGTAAAATTTTAGAGATTGTCATGAGACAATCAGAGCTTGTCATGTGACCAAGAAAGCAGAAAGTTCTGAACACTTTTCTCCTGGTGGAAAACGTTATAATCGGCTAACAATGGAAACTCCTTCCTAACTGTCTCATGATAGAAATTTTCAACTTATTCATAATTATTAATATTATAGATATCAATGATGTATAACACAGTGTGTACCAAAAAGAACATCAGCATAAGTGCAGAAAGAGTGAGAAAGCATGAAGGGATTACAATATACAGTTTATAGTGTTTGTACATATAAACCCCAAGTCCAAAAAAGATGGGATGCTGTGCCAAATGTAAATAAAAAGAGAAGCAAATTTCATAAATCCATATTCTATTCACAATTGAACATAGAAAACACATCAACTGTTCAAACTTAGAATATATACAATTTTACGGGGGGGGGGGGGGGGGGGGGTAATTTTTAATTTGATGGCTGCAAAATCACGTCTGCTGTCCGTATACATCTTGGAACTGAGGAGACCAGTTGCTGAAGTTTTGGGAGAGGAATGTTGTCCCATATGTGTTTGATACAGGATTCTAGCTGCTTAACAGTTCTGGGTGTCTTTTGTTGTGTTTTTCATTTCATGATGTGCCAAATGTTTTCGAATGGTGAAAAGTCTAGACTGCAGGCAGGCCAGTTCATCACCCGGACTCTTCTACTACAAAGTCATGCTATTGTAATAGATGTAGCATGCATTTCGCATTGTCTTGCTCAAATATGCAAGGGCTTCCCTGAAAAAAAAGGATGTTGTTGTACAAACCGTCCAGAATTTATGGAGTCTTTTCCAAATGTAACAAGCCAGATGGTCCCTCTCCTCTTTAGTCCAGAGGACATGGTGTCTATGGGTTCCAAAAAGAAATTACAATTTCGAAATTGTCTGGACACAGAACAGTTTTCCACTTTTAGATAGATTTTAAATGAGCTTCGGCCCAGAGAAGATGGCGGTGCTTCTGGATCATGTTCATGCATGAAAATGCATGTGTGCATTGATGCATATGAGTAGTGTTCCAGTTAATTTTAGATGACACCAGATGAGCAGAATGTAATGAAAGAAAATTTGTCTTCTCTCTCTCTCTCTCTCTCTCTCTCTCTCTCTCTCTCTCTCTCTCTTTCTCTCTCTCTCTCTCTCTTTCCTCTCATGCAAACTGGGTTTCTGTAAGTCTTTATTTAACTCTGTCAAACACACACACACACACACACACACACACACACACACACATACAGTGCAAACTGAATTTCCTCTTCTAAAGTGATGCCATATCCGTTCGCAATCTCATGCCATGTGACCTTGTATGACAGACAGACACACACACATATATGAGGGTTTTTTGTTTGTTTGTTTTTTCACCAAAATAAAAATATGACCATTTCCTAAAGAGGGCTTATTTGTTTGTAAAATACAGTGTAGTTCGACCATCACTGCACTGGTGGACCAAGCCCGGATCGGCCTTGCGTGTTTCCTGCTGAACACACAGAGGAAAAGGAAGACAAAGGCATGCATGCACATTTGTTCATGCTCATTTACACACACACACACACACACACACACACACACACAAGCACACAAAAAAACACACACTTTATTTCTCATAGCTGACACAATGCTTCACTGCTTTTTCTCTCAAACCTCATCATACCTCCCCTTTATTATCGGAGCCACCATTGTAAAAAAATCTAGCTTTTCCAGAATAGAGGCAAATACGGATGGTCCATGTAGCCATGTAGGAAAGCAACAAGCTTTGCACACCTGGATTTTGGGATTTTCTGTCATTCTTCAGCGCAAATCCTTTCAGGCAGGGTCAGGTTGGATGGGGACCTTCAGGTGGAAAGCCACTTTCAGGTCTCATGTTCAATAGGGTTCAAGTCAGGACTCTGGCTGGGCCACGCTAAGACTTTCACAGAGAGAGTTTTCCCTAAGCCACTCTTGTGTTGTCTTGGCTTTGTGCTTAGGGTCATTGTTATGTAAGAAGGTTAACCTTCGGCCCAGACTGAGGTCTTGAACACTGTGGAACAGGTTGTTATTGACGATATCCCTTTGCTCCATTAAATTTTCCCTGGTGCAGAAAAACACCCCCACAGCATGATGCTTCCACCATCATGCTCACTGCTGAGATGGTTTTGGGCTGGTGATGTGCGGTGCCTGTTTGCCTCCAGACATAATGTTTAGAACTGAGGCCAAACATTTTCATTTTGGTTTCATCAGATCAGAGAATCATGTTCCACACAGACTGAGAGTCCTTCAGGTGCCTGTATGCAAAATGCAAGAGTGCTTCCATGGGTTTTGCACTTAGGAGAGGTTTCTGTCTTAACACTCTGCCATAAAGCTCAAATGTGTGGAGGGCTACACTGATGTTTGTTCCATCTTCATACAGGATCTCTGGAGCACTCAGTCAGAGTGACCATCAGGTTCTTGGTCACCACTCTTACTAAGGCTCTTTTCCCACATCGCATTGTTTTCACAATGCGACCATGTCTTTAAAGAGACAGGTTACACCACACATCCATTTGAGATTATAATGATCTTTTTTTGCAGCCTTCCACAGATCTGTGCTTATAAACAAGCAGTTGAGCTCTGAGCTCTGCAAGCAGTTCTTTTGACCTCATCTGCATTGTTAGCTGTGAGGCCTTCTATAGAGAGGTGTGCGCCTTTCCAAATCATGTCCAACCAATACACTTTTCCACAGGTAGACTCCAGGTGAGGTGTAGAAACATCTTAGGAACGATCACGATCTGGGAGGCACCTGAGATCATTTTTTATGTGTTGTTGCAAAGGGTACATGTGATACATATATATATATAT
>JAAIIK010000068.1:5436473-5460943 GCA_014706435.1 Silurus glanis | reverse complement strand
GTGAGATTAGAATAAAGTGCATTAACAGGACACGTGGCTGTATGACTATTAATCTATTGTAACTAAACATGTAAGAAACACAAGCGTGGTCTTTTTTTCCGTATGTGCGTGCAACAGAGTGTGTACTGATAATTGTATGAGAGCATTCTAGGAATTTTATGTCTTAGAAAATAACATGCTGAGTATTATAGTAGGTTTTAAAGTTTATTAGACATTGGGTTGTTCTTGTCACCCAGACATGGCAACCTCGAGGCTCCGTTTTCATTCCAGGGCAAATAGTAGCGACAGGGAAATAATCTTGTAGAGAGTGTATTGTTCTACAGAATTGAAGGTCACGATTATATGATAATGCCTCTGCTGGAGGCACCGCGACTCCGAGCGAACAAAGCGCGACTGTACTGTATTGTGTGTGTACGGTTGTGTTGTAACCCACTCAAAACCATGGTATTACATCCCTAGCTCATCTCTGGGTCACTTTGTTCAAAGAGTCTCCTATGTCAATGAACAAGAGCTTACATTTGTTTAGTGGCTTCATCTCCAAGGATTTACACAATGCCAGTGGGCCAGAGAGCAACATAACATAATTCCTTTAGGAAAAAAAATGCCTACGATTGAATTAGATGTAATATAATTAGGGCTGTCATTCGATTGGCACGAGTTCACTCATGATTATTCGCACATTTTTATCTGTTCTAAATGTTGTGTCTGTGCAGAGACAAATATTGATGCATAAAGCTTCTATTATTCTTGTAAATGTTTCAAAGTAATTATAGTGTTTTAAAATACATAAATCATCAGGACTCAAACTGAACTTTTGCTATGTTTCCACACGGACGGATTTAATAGCCGGATGTGCGCATCATGGCGGATTTTGGTGCTTGATTTGCGCCTTTTTTTATAAAAATGTTCAAACACAAACGCGCGCTGCACTAATTGCATGTAAATTAGTGCCGTTAAAATGAATTTGTTCAGTGATCATCTAATTTTTTTTTTAAAGTAAGACTAGGGTTGCAAAATTCCTGGAATTCACAAGACTGAAAACTTTCCATGGGAATTAACGGGAATTAATGGGAATAAACTGGGAATTTAGCCAATAACAGGGAATGCTAATGTGAAAAAAAGAAAAAAAACTTGCAGGATAATTTTGTTGAAAACAACCAGATTTAATGTAATTTCAGACGAATTTCTATCCTGCAGATTCATCAATCAAATGCACACAGCACACTTACTGCAGGGTCACAATCCTGCACGTCAAAAAAATGTCCATCTCAGTGAGTATTCACGTGAATTACATACATTTATATTTAAAACTTACTTGCCGTGTGTGAGCTGTTGTGCAACAAAATGAAACTAACAATTAAATCAACTAACAATTAAATCAGTTTATATACATTTTCCAAGATTTCTAATTAATTCCCATAAACTCCTGGTAAGTTTCCAACTTGAAATATTTCCAAAGGTATGGAAAGTTTACTGAAATTTACCTGAAATTTTCCACCCTTTGCAACCCTATACCCCAACCCTATAACCCCAATCTAATCTAATCTAATCCAATCTAATCTATATAAGATTCGATGTAAGAACTGGATAAATTCTTGTAAAAGCGTTGCTGCATGAAGACTGTCAGAAGAAGTTCAGGGCAGGAAAAGCCAAAGCTCCACACCCCAAATCAGTAAATCCTCCTTGAAGCTGTGTTGGATGTTAGATGTTGGATGTCGGAGGCACTTCTGAGACGAAAGCGTGAGCAGCCTTCTTTGAAATGCTAATGAGCTGATAGAAAGGAATCGTATTTATTATTCGGTTGTTGGAGATTTAATGCAGCTAGGAACGAGACATGGGGTTTAAGTGAATCCGAACTCTCTCTCCATGGCTCTGTGCCGGGGTTTCATCAATCCTGAGTCATATCTCTCCGTGCCGAGTGGAGCATGGTGCTGGATCAGCCTCAGGCTTTGAGTAGGAGAAAAACTTCTATGGTTTAACATTTTTTAGAAGTTATATCATTCGTGAAAATCTCAAGGAGCCACTCTGAGGCATTTCAGTACATAAACATCACATTTAGCATGAACACTTAATTGAATAAAGCAACACTTATGTATATATGGGGGTGCAAGGGGGATCCAGGAAATTCCAACCACATTCCTCTGCAAAGATAAGCCAAAGAGCTTTGTTTTGGAGAAGTGGGCATGTTTAAACACCACCCCCCATAGACTTTTCTTGACACTCAGCATGTTATTATCTCCCACAGGCCCAAGTGGAAGCTCAGAAGGCCACACAGGAGTTCCAGCGAGCCATAGAGATCCTACGGGCAGCCAAGGAGACCATCGCTCTGGCTGAGGAGAGGCTTCTGGAAGAGGACAGCCGGCAGTTCGACTCGGCCTGGCAGGAGATGCTCAACCACGCCACCCAGAGGGTGAGACAGGACACAGAATGCTAACTGTAGGACTACAGTTAGATATCTCATTGCAGATATACAGCTATAAATGGCCAGTGGTGTAAAGTGTGTAAATGAATCACAAACACTCTCGTTAGTTTAATTGAGTTTTTCGCAGGAATTGTGTATTTTTTTTTTGATTGAGCACATTTTTTGTGCTGTATCGACTCTTTTCCTGCCAGTGGTGATTGGAGAATAAGAGCTAAGGAGAATAATCAGTCCCGTTATTCCCGTCCTATCAAATCGCGCGTAGAAAACTCGCACCACACAGACTTCAAGACACCCGGTGTCAATTTTTGTTTAATCATAATAGTGTATTATATTTAATACAAATAAAATATTAAAAAATATAAAATAAAAAAAGGTACGTACCGTTATACCCCTAGTGATTACAAATGTGAGTTACATCATTTTGAAGTGTATTCTTTTCACTAAGAAGTATTAATGAAATAGAATGACACTGATGTAAGATACATTTTTAATTTGTAGGGTATAATGTGGAACACAATTCACAGCATAATACTCACTACTCTTGAGTACTTTTAAAAGGGCTACTTTTTTTTACTCGTACTTTGAGTAGTATTTACTTTTACTCTACTTAAACTACATATTTTGGAAGAAATATTGTACTTTTACTTGAATATGATTTTTCAGTGTTCTTTCCATCACTGTAAATGGCACAAATATGATTTTTAAAGGCATGTTTTGGGACCACAGAACAAGGACCATTAAAACGCTATTAAACTAGTCCTGAAACTACGATGTTTCTTTGCTTCAGGGCAATTTCTAGCCACCCTAAGCGAGATTCCTATTGTCATCTCTGATATATCTGATTTCTGGGGGTGACATATTACACTGTATGTACATTATATGAACACCTGACTATAGGATTGGTACACTATATTAACAAAGGTTTGCGGACACCTGGTCATAAGTACGGTATGTGATTTTTGAGGCGCACATTCCACATTTAGTCTCGATTTGCTCTTATTATTTCCTCTCTCCTGGGAAGATGTTCCACTAGATTTCGGAGTGTGCTTGAGGACTTTTGTGTGTTTATCAGCCACAAGGGTGTTAGTAAAAGTCAGTTTTGCTTACAATTGAACAATTGTGAAGGAGACTGGACATTATTCGTGAACGTTTTGCAGGTGATGGAGGCGGAGCAGAGCAGGACACAAAGCGAACTGGAGCACCGAGAGACGGCGGCCAAATACAACGCAGCCATCAGCCACATGAGACAACTAGAGAAGAAACTCAAACGCTCCATCAACAAGTCACGGTTAGTCCAGCAGCTGACACTATACATACATGCATACATATATATATACACACATATACACATATACACTTATACAGGTAGTCCCCGACTTACAATACAGATGTGTTCCAACGACCCCACTGTAACTTGATAATATTATAAGTTGAGACATGGCCTGGCCTACCCCGGACTTTTAAAGAATGGTGATCAGTATGGAGTAGTATGCAGTAATTTTTCCATTTAATAAATTGTGGTATATAATTTAGCAAAACAGAGCAATTTATAGTACCATAATGTATTAACTATGTGTACACACACACACAAATACATACATATTTTATACAATTATATCTTATATATGTATGTATATAAATATATTATATTATTTTGTGCTGTTGCACTAGAAAGCACTTAATTATTATATTATTTTTCCTAATTTTTTGTTTTATGATTTTGCTTATATTTATTTCAAATTTCCCTGATATTATGCAATTCTTTGTCTTTTTTATCAGTTACATTTGTTGTTTTTTTTTTAGTAAGTATTTATACCGTAAGATATTTATTTCCATATAGTTTCTCTTTTTCTCTCTTGTCATAAAACTGTTCCAGATGGAGAAGACAGTAATAAATAGCCCAGAGGATGAAGTGTGTTTGTTGATTTTTTTTATGTTTAAATCTTTATAAAGTCTTAAGAAATTGGTAGTGAAAGTGGTTATGAACTACATTTTCCCCCTCGTCCTACACTGGGGCCTCTCTCTCCGTTTCTGTTTCTGTGTCTGTTGTGGAGTGTGATGGCTGATGTGCTCCAGATGTGCGGTCTCTCGCTTTTGGAGCTCAAGAATGTTCGAGTGTTATTCCCGCTGAGCTTTGCTGTTGCCATGGCAACCTTGGATACTTGGTACTCGAGTTTCTGACTCAAACCTCTGTCTCTCCCTACAGGCCATACTTTGAACTGAAGTCCAAATATTATCTCCAGCTTGAGGTAGGTTGATTTTCTATTTTTTTCCCCCCATTGGTTATGCTTCGTTTTTCCGCTCAGCTCCAGACTATGTACTGTATATTTGTGGATAGTGGATGATTACAGCTTTAAAAATGATGGAATATAACGGAAAAGAAAGAGAAATGTACATGTCTGACAAGCATTTTCGTCCTTTTTTTCTTGCAGCAACTGAAGAGAAAAGTGGATGAGTGCCAGGCGAAACTGTGCGAGGCCAAAGCAGAGTACAGGACTGCCCTGCGCAACCTGGAGGCCATCTCAGACGAGATCCACGCTCGCAGACGTCTGGCAGCAATGGGGCCTCGCAGCTGCGGAGTTGGTGCTGAGAAAGATGTCAACGGTGATGACATCAGCAACTTCAAAATGGAGTCGGACGGCATATCCAGTGAGTGTGATTGAATCTTATGAATCAATTTTTAATTACGAATCAATCTCTGATGCACCTTTTGTATGTTTTATAGTGATATCTGTGACCTTCGAGGAGGAAAACTCTAATGGTTTTGCCTCAGACGAAGATCATGAAACCCAGTCCACTTGCAGCTGGAATTCCAAATCGGCCCCCTTGGATGCTCCATGTAAATACGTCCCCCCCTGCTCGCCGTCATACCCTCTGCTCTCATCCTCATGTCCTTCCCCTTCCTGCTCCTCTCTTCCCTCGTTTTCTCCCTGCCCAAGAGGTGTGGATCTGCCTGGGCCTGGCTCCCTGGAGGGCTTCGATCATGTCTTGCCCATTCTGGGACCTCGCAGCGAGTGCAGCGGTGCTTCATCACCCGAGTGTGAGCAGGAACGAGGTTAGGGTCGTGCTGCTTATCTCGTTAGAATAGACACTAGTGATAAATGATTTGTTTATTTCAAGCGACTCTTTAATGTGACTCAGAAGAACGAGTCATCTCAAAGAGTGATTCGTTACGGGATACGCAAAATCAAGTCTCGAAACTTTTTGCTGCTTTGTTATATTTTCACTATTGGAACTATGTAGATGTGTTGGGGGATCTACTTATTGAAAGTGTAACATTTTATTTCATTTCTGCTTAAAGGAACGAAATGAAATAAATGACTCGAAAAAACGATTCGTTCATTTTGACGAACGAGATTCGTCATCAAAATGACCAGATCTTCTCATCACTAATAGACGGAGCAGATTAATACCACTTTGACCTCCCGATAAAATCATTATTTGCATATTAAACATTTAGCCAAATGTACTATTATTATTGGAGGACAATAACTCTAAGAGAATCGGTGTGTCTGATCAGAGACATGGAAAAAATCCTGGTTTTGCTTTTTACTTTACTTTCAGATGAACTGCAACTGCACTGTTCTAAATCTGACTCTTTGTGTGTTTAGGAGAAAGAGCTGAAGGTGCTGAGAAAAAACCTGAAAACACTACACGGGCCAGCGGTCAGAAGAGCACTACCTTGGAGGACGGCATGAGACGTCTGTCTGTGCAGCAAACGGACAAGTGTGAGACAGAGACATTTAGTTCTGCTGCCCCTGTGCTTCTACTCAACTCGGTTTAAACTCAAGGAAGGGACCTGAGATGATCCGTCCAAGCGTCATGTGTCAAAGGAACCTTTATGTCCCGCCCTTCACCCGTCTCCAGACAGAACAGAGACTGCACAGAGACTCACTGAGGAAGAGAAGGGGAACAGTTTAAAAACGAGGAACGTTCAAGACTAGTACACAAATGCAACATATTCACACATTTGCCAAATGTGTCCTGAATGTTTTCTGGTCACAAAACAAAAGGCCACGTGTCTTCTTGATCTACGTCCCACTGCGTATTGCCCGACTGACGTGTCACTCCCGTGTGTGGACCCTTGCAGTGTTAGTGTGTAAAGTGTGCGTGTCCGTGTTGCGTACATTTACCTTATTCTCTCTCTCTCTGTATTTATTCTTACGTGTTAGTGAGGTTGTAAAGGCACGGAAATTATCTGGTCGAACTCCGGAAACTTTCTATTGGAACTTTCCATTTGGAAACTTACCAGGAATTTATGGGAATTAATTAGAAATTTAGGGAAATTTATATAAACTGTATCATATACAAACATAAATATATAACCTTTTCATTCGGTCATAAGGTGAACTGCATGCATTTAAAAAAAAATACATTTTGGACTTTGATTTAATTGTTAGTATAATTTTGTTGCACATCAGCTCACACACAGCACAAGGACATTTATAAACGTATTTAATATTTATGTAATTCACGTGAATACTCGCCAAGATGGACATTTTTTGATGTGCAGGATTCAAGAAATGATGCGTGTTACGTGATGGAGGAACGCGCAGTGCATGTAGGGGGCGTGGTCTCAGTGGTCCTGGAGTAATGTGCTGTGTGCATGTGATTGATGAATGTGCAGGATAGAAATTGCATTAATTTTATTTTTTTTTGCAAACTACGTTTAAATGAAATTAACTCCTGTAAATTCCCATGGAAAGTTTTCAGTCGTGAAAATTCCTGGAATTTTGCAACCCTGTATTTTAGTGCAGAACGATGATCTAAACGTAGCAAAGGATCCTATATTTATATTATGTCTTCTTACCAGTGACCAATGTGTTGTCATGGCACACTAATGTAGAACCATGGAATAAACATAAGCTCATGAGATACGCCATTCAAAATGTCTCCTAATATACACACACACACACACACACACACACGCACACACACACACACACGCGCACACACACACACACCACAGTATACTCTGCAACTGCTAAGGGTTTAATTACAGTCACCCATGTTTAATATTCCCCCTGAGCCCAGCACACTGCTCTGTCTCTCTCTCATTCCTGCTTCAATTGAGTTTCATGCTAAATCAGATTCCTGATGTAGACACTGTGAAAATCTATATCTCCAACACTATATCTCAAACACACACACACATAGTGTAGCATTTCCCCAAACTGGGTCAGAAAGCTACATTCTACATACAGTTTAAACCTGAACCTACACACATATATAGTGTATATACCACTGTTGTATTCTTCATTATAATTGCTTAGAAGGTGTTGATTTTCTAATCCAGCAGCTCTGGTAGTAGTTAAATATCAACAGAAAAAAAACCCTTTCCTCCTCCACTGTATCATAGCTGACCATGCGTTCTGATCCCAGCTTCCTGGCACGCTGGGTTATGTGAAAACCTAGAGAGGAGAAAGCTCAGTGGTTAAGGCTGTGGGTTACTGACTGGAAGGTTGGGACTTAAAGCCCAAGCACAACCAAGATGCCAATTTTGGGTTCTTCAGCAAAGTGAACCCTGTCTGTCCGCCAGGGGCGCTGTATCCTGGCTGAACCTGTGCTCTGACCACAGCTTCCTAACATCATCAACATCTGGGATATTAATTAATTCTACTGTGCTGTGATGTACATGTGATACCTAGATACCTCGTTTTTTTTCTTCTAGTAAGGGTAAATATAGATTTGTTCACGTGTACATTTATGCCATTTAGCAGACGTAGAAAAGTGTTTTGAAGTCTCCAAAAATCGATGCTGGTTGCACACTTAGGATACCATCAGCCTCAATGTCTATTGGAAGATACATAATACATCAAACAAAGGGAAAAAGAAGCTCTGGATTTAAGTGTTTTAGGACGTGCGCTTCAAGAGCTGTAGAACATCACTGGAAGATGATGTAAAGGTTTGTAAAGGTTTCTAAGAGCAGAAAAAGACCAAATAATACGATCACCTTCATATAAATTGATACATGTTTAAAAAAAAAAGGAGTAAAAGATAGAAGAAAAATACGTGTGATATTTTTTTTATATGTATACAGATTTGATAATTTAAAATTTTTTTTTTTTTTTTATATAATTCTTAACTTGAATTGTGTTGTCCAATGAGCGCACCCGAATGCGGACGTGTTCCGTTTCCATCCAATGGAATCGCGGCTTACCCGTGACGTCACCAGGAGGCGTCATAAACGTCCCGGAAAAACAACAAAACAACAATTCAGAGCACGTGGCATGAGTCGGGGGTGATTTTTTTCAGTAGCACACACATTAAATAACACTTTGGACCGGGAACACGGCGAATAGACATGATGTCACTTCCGTTCGGAGGAATAAACTCATGTTAACTGAACTTTGGCCGTCCGTCATGGCGCTCGTTGTATTAGCCTGGTGCTTTCTCGGGATTTGTCTCAACACAGCGGCTGAAGAGCTGTTTTACACGGCTGCAGTGTATGAACACCGGGTTCTCCTCAACCCGGATCCGAAACAGATCGTGGGACGGAGATCCGCGCTGAAGCACATGAACCGGAACCTGGATGTGTTGGAAGATCAGGCCACTTCCGCTGCACAGCAGGTGATGCAGAGCAGAAGCTCTCAGATTTCCAGAGTTAAAACCACGTCTCCTCTCACTCCCTGTAGACCATTCATTCATAAATCACAAATAACATGAAACTGAGGTGGAGCAGTTCAATTCAAATTTATCTGTGGAACTCTTTCAGCAATGGATATTGTCCAAAAACAGCATTACAGAGATAAATAAGTTATAAAATATCAATTTATATGTTTATCCCTTACGAGCGAACCAGTGGCTCCTACATCGACTTCATGAGGAAGAAACCTGAGAGGAACCAGACTCATAAAAGGAACCCATCCTCATCTTCATCGCCCATTGAATGTCCATTAATTACAGTTCCATCATTGTTGAGGTCTTCAGTGATAGGTGCTTAAATGCAGAACTGTTGCCATTGCAGAAGACTTTACTTTTTATGTTTATATTAATTCCAGTCCAAATCCGTGTCATAGTGTGTGGTGTGATGGTTTCAGTGGAGGTTTGTGCTGGGAGGTTGTGAGCAGAGGTGCTTAGCATTTGCTGCTGATGGTGATGTGGGTGTTGATTTGAGGGTGTGAAGACTGGCACTGTGTGGAACGGCTGTTAAAAATCGTGTAAAACCTGTGTTGTAATCATATTGAGTGTATAAAAACTGTTAAGTTAAAAAACACAAGTTTAAAAAACTAAGTGAAAAAAAACACTTTAAATAATAGCATGTGGTGCCAGCGATTCACCTCTAGAGGCCGCTCTCGTATTGTATAACGCAACCCGGAAAAACTATTGGTATGGATTTTTGCAAAGCCGATGAATGGGTCGACCTATAGACAGGAACACTGGTCACTGGTCACCTTATGAGCATGTTTAACTCAATGGAGGGAGGAAGGGAGAGAACGTGAAAGAGAAATAAAAAAGGAGAATAGAGGGATGATGTAATGACATCTTCATTCAGCTACTGAGGCTTTCTTGAGTCATTCTGTGGAAATCTTATTAATAGTCGTTTATTATAAATTAGGTCACTTTTTAAACATACTTACAGATTTAGTGCCATTTTATTGCCAGACGTATAATTTCCAAATAATTTCTGTGAATCATCATCAAGATATAAGGACGTATGACTCAAATCAATATCAACAGACTGCTACAATGACTCAGGACCACAATTTGGATGAAAAGTTTTGCATTTAAGCATCGAACATTGAACAGTACACTCAGGAAGGATGTTTCATACTGAATCAATTGCAGATTAATTGCATTAACGTTTGCGTTTTTTTGCTTTCTCGAACCCACAGTGACTGCCAAATTTCAAATGGAAAAGCAAAGTCCATTTAAAACCGTAGTTCCACTGTCTTACGAAGTTATAAGCATTTAAGACCTTGACTATTTACCGTAATTTCCGGACTATAAAGCGCACCCATATATAAGCCGCACCCACTGAATTTGACAAAGATTTTTATTTTAAACATAAATAAGCTGCACTTGTCTATAAGCCTGTCTACATTGAAACTAATGAACTTTACACAGGCTTTAACGAAAGACAGTGTCTGTTACACGGTGTAACGGGTGAAATATGTTGCGCTTCCTTTAAGAGCAGAGCGGTATTTTGGGAATAGCCTCTGCCGCATTTTTCCGGTATTACTGCATGTGTGCAAGACCGAGGAATATGTCCTTATTATTTTCTGATGCTCATTTCTAAGTTTTTTTGACTAACCCGTAACGCTGTTGCCAAGAAAAATAAAAAAGCACGAGTTTTGGAAACCTGTCTGTGCTTATATGATTTCTGTTGCAACTGGAGTTAGCGAGCTCTCCCATGACCCAGACTCAATGCGTTACAACGGCTTGTATCTAAACAGTAGCCTACCAAGAAAGTCATTGTTCACTGTCTTTCTCCTTCCTTTCACAACTATTTCTCTCGGGAGTTTATCTTTTGGCATCGTTGTGCGTTTAAAAAAAAAACGTTTTTTCTCCCGATGCCGTGCAGCTCAGAACACAGGCGAGGTGCGTTTTTTCGTTTCCGTTCAGAAATTTCATTGGTCTGATGTTATGGGGTTCAGTTTTTTGGCTTGAAGTTTGTGAAACCGGGAAAAACCCAGGAAAAATTCATTATTAAGCCGCTTCGTTGTTTAAGCCGCGGGGTTCAAAACGTGGGAAAAAAGTAGCGGCTTATAGTCCGAAAAATACAGTACTTTCTTTGCGTCACGCCTGTAGCCTGCCAAAACTCAAATGGAATCGCAATTCCTTTTGCATTTGCATTTCCGATGACTGTGCACGGAAATCTGTCAATCAAGTTTCAGGTGTGGGACTATATTACTAGGCGTGTTTGTATTGGGAAGTGACGTTGGGAAGAAACCTCTGTATGAACCTGACCACTACTGTAACTCAGTTTCCGGGTGTTACTGATCTTCTTACAGCCTTGGCATCTTTGTGTAGTGAAACGATTCTAATTCTCAGAGAGTCTTTACCATGAGGTCCATGTTGAACATCCAGTTTGAGAGAATTGGACTCGAAGTACCACATTATAACTGCTCTAATACAAAATACACAAATCTGTATGGTCCTGACAAGCAGACAAAAACATGAACATTAATGTGGCGTTGCATAAGTTACATGACGTACAGCTGTTATCACTGAGGGTGTACTCAATTTTGTTGCCAGTTATGTAGACAATAACGGCTGTATGTTGAGTTATTTTCAGAGGACAGTAAATCTGTACTGCTACACATTAACTACTCTAAAATATATCCAAGTTTTATTTATATTGTCCCTTGAGAAGATGGAAAAATGATTGCTGAATCTCACTCGTGTGAGATACTGTATGTGTGTGTATATATGTAAATAGCTTCTTGAACGCTGAACTTGCACTTTTTACAGGGAGCGCAGATCCTGGTGTTTCCAGAAGACGCCATCCATGGATTCAACTACAGCAGAGAGTCGATAGCTGCGTACCTGGAGACGGTGCCGGACCCCGGAGCAGTGACGTGGAGCCCGTGTGCAAACCCAGACAAATTCCCAAACACAGAGGTAACATGTTTATTTAGGCTTAATCAGAATTATTATTTTTTTTTTTACATTTACCTTTACGCCAGTTAGCAGAAGTGATTATCTAGAGTAACTTACAACTGAGTAGTTTAGGGCCTTGCTAAAGGGCCCAGCAGTGGCAACTTTGTGGTGCTGGGATTTAAACTTGCATCCTTTCGATCAGAAGTCAAACATCTCACCAACTTCCCAAATTGGGGAAACAATCTGTAAATATTCAGAAGAAAACACACGGACAAGATTGCAGAAAAGCTTCAAAAGAATAGGACTGCAGAAAAGTCTTTATTGCGTAATGTATATAAAACAAAATTTGAACATTCATTCTCCTCAGGTCCTGCATCGTTTGAGCTGCATGGCCCAGAAGAATGGTCTCTTCCTGGTGGCGAACATGGCCGACTGCCAGCCCTGCAACAGGACAGTCGACCCACGGTGTCCAGCTGACGGTCGCTACCAGTTTAACACGGACGTCGTGTTCAGCGCTAACGGCACCATCGTGGCCAGATACCACAAACAGAACTTGTACTTCGAGGCAGCCTTCGACATGCCTCCCGAGTGCGAGTATGTGACGTTTGCTACTCCGTTCGCCGGCCGCTTTGGGGTCTTCACTTGTTTTGATATATTATTCCGGGAACCGGCTGTGACCCTGGTCAAAGACATGGGCATCAGGCAGTTTGTGTATCCTACAGCATGGATGAACCAGCTCCCCCTGCTGGCCGCTGTGCAGTTTCAGCGTTCCTTTTCTTATTCAGCCGGTGTCACTTTGCTGGCAGCGAACATCCGCTCAGCCGCTTTGGGTATGACCGGGAGCGGGATTTTTACGCCCTGGGACGCGCTTTATCATCACGACACGGAGGGAGAAGCTGGAAAACTGCTGGTGCTCAAAGTGCCGGTCTTGGATCCCATAATGCTCAGGGATGACCCGGAAAGCACTAGACCGAGGTTAGTTCCCTTCTCAGGCTTTCCCAAAGCTAGTCCAAGCGAGGACACGAAGTTTAGACTCCTCCAGATAGGAGAATCCGACCCCGAATTTTGCCTAAAAGAAGGTTCCAGCTGTAACCCCTGGTCTGCCCCGTTTACCTCCACAATGATGTATGATAAATTCTCACTCGTACCCCTACACGGCAGAGAAGGCAATCTTAGCGTATGCGACGGCTCGTTCTGCTGCCACTTGCTCTTCCGGAGGGCGGAATCCACCCCTGAGGAAGAGCTCTATGCGCTGGGGGCATTTGAAGGCCTCCACGTGGTCCACGGGACGTACTACCTCGAGGTGTGCGCTTTAGTTCTGTGCACAGGGCTCCATCAGGAAAGCTGCGGAGGAGAGACCGAGCAAGCGCACACTCCCATCGACTTTCACCTCCGTGCAGCATTTAACACCGAGCACGTGTATGCCGGCGTTCTGGGCAGCGGTGTGAACCCGGAACGACCGGATGAATCCGGCTGGGAGAACGGCAGCTTTTATATGAGCCGGAGAGGAATGAGCAGCGGCCTGTTGACCGCCATGCTGTACGGCAGAGTGTACGAGAAAGACGGCCAATAGTGTTCTTTCTTTCTTTTAGCATCGTTCTCTAGTTGCTTTGGAGCGTTTCTCAGATCAGAAATGAAATCCTCAAAACTACTTGTTTAACCTCCACGTCCTGTCGTCTCTTGTGCACATCATAAAAGCAATTCTTTGTTGCTTTGAACAAATTGCGAATGCTTTACATTCGTTTAATCGATTGTGTACGAGTGTCTGGTGTTTCCTACATTATCAATTGTTTGTCATGTTGATCAAAATAAATTATACTGGTTCTCACCTGAATAGTTTTAACCCCCAAAACATCTCAGCATCAGTTCATTGAATGCAAAATGGTTAAACCAGTTATCATCTTTCATCAAGCTTAAATTTCTATAAAATTTTTTTGTCTTGATTTGATGAATTGTACAGACGAACCTTAAATGTCACTTATGCAGGCGAGTGAACGGCGTCGGATCAACCAATAATCAACTTGTTCTCTAAAATAGAGATTCCAAAATCTCGTGAACCTTCAATCGGCGACAAAACACAATTACAATTTCGGAAAATGGATAAACCAGGAAACGAGTGAACACTACAGTACAGTACATTAAAAGTGTGAATCCTGTTCGGTCTCTTGCAATCAACATCCCACGTACAGTAATGTGTTCATTTGTGCTGTTGAAGCTCATAGACGGCGTACAGAAAAATTCAGCCTCGTGCATTTTCAGTCATTGTAACCCAAACCGTAGTTTACATCAGGAAACACTGAAACCGTGCGCCGTCATACTGACAACATGCCTGAACTTTTTGAGGGATGAACTGAGGATTTTTAGAAAAATACAGGTTTTTGCAAGGAATCTATTCTGTTTTGAGAAATACATTGTTTTGAGAAATGCTCTTACTGCTTTGCAAATATTACAGATGATTCCAGAAATGCTCCAAAAAAGTATAAAATACTTATAGATAGAAAAATAGAAAACCCTTTTGACCATTTTTATAGTTTTTAAATAGTATCCAATCACCGACTCTGGAACTTTCCAGTAGAGGACGACCGATAGTGAATTTTACCGATACTGATAGCTGGGTTGGATTGTACTTACTGTTAACCAATGAATCGATTGATAGTTACTGGATTCTGGATTAAAAAACAAAAAAACCCCCATAAAATAGAACTAAATTTCATTACAAAAATAAAAAAAAGCAGTACTGAATCATAAAAACGTGCTGGCGTGTAAAAACAAACAGCACGTTGGTCAGTGATTCGCCTCTAGAGGCCGCTCTCGTAATGACAGTGGACCTTTTCAGCTGCAACCCTGAAAAACCGTCGGTACGATATTTGCAATGAAATACCAGTGCCGATTAATCAGTAAAACCGATGAATCGGTCGACCTCTACTTTCCAGCACTTGTTGGCGCTCTGAAGGCTACACAGAATAATATTTACTACAAAATGATTGTTTTTTGTATGAGCAGGAAGTGGGCTAGTCAGGGTGGATTTTATTTTTTTCAGAGCAACTTCAGACACAGGTGTTCGAGCACCTAAAAGGAATCACACGTCGTGTGTAAAATGTTCCAAAAGTGAAATAATCGGATCGGCTGTCGTTCCCAAAGCGCCCTTATTGAGGTGTGACGAAAATATTCAAGATTTATTAGTCTTTTTTTTTTCCAGCGAAGCCAGTCTTACCCTTTATAAAAGGCTGCAGTTTATTAAACACGTACATCACTCGCACACCTAAATGCAGACCCACACACACACACACACACACACACACACACACGCCTTTCCTCTATTGCAAATGTTACGAGTCACTGAAAGCCAGCACTCAGTGTGTATAAACCCTGTCACATCCATAGCTGGTCAGACTTGGTGCGTAAGAAATTCGTCACAATGCCCTTTAATGCTCCGCGGTTCTGAGAAATCCGTCCGTCTCGCGTCTTCAGCGAGAACTTCGCTGCAGTCAGAGTCTCGGGTAATCCTAATAATAAATAAATAATAATAATTAAAAAACCCACAAACAAAGAAAAAATACAAACTCATGCTTTATAAAGGGCATCTTGGTCCCCTGGGTTACATGATTTCCTTCTCTTTCTCTTCTCCAGGCAGGAATTGTTTCGAGGAGCTTCCACAGTAGTCGTTATTATTATTATTATTATTATTATGATGAGTGTGTAGATGTGAAATGCATCAGAACGTAGGACTGGAAGAACTGAACCCATGGGTGATGGTGAACACAATCCAGATCATGCTGTAATGAAGACGATCCACAACGTCCTGGTTCTCCCACTCCTGCTCTTGAGACGCTTCTGAGATGTTTAAGGAAGCGAACTGTAGCTCGAAAGGAACGGAATGAGAAACGTGCCACTACAATCAGAATTGATTCAAATGAAATGAAAATCGAATAAAATTTCAAATTCTGTGTGTGTAATTGTAACACGGAGGATTTAACATTTTGGAACCTACGATGGCGTTTTAGTGCTACGTAAAGAAAATAATAATAAAAAAATAACGATTATGAGAATGAAGTCGTCACAATACGAGAATATTCTTGTAGCGCTACGACTTTAAAGTCGAAATAAGGAGAATAAAGTTGAAATTACGAGAATTTTCTTTCTCAAATTTAGAAACCGATTTTGGTACCGCAATTCCCTTTTTAATTCGATTTGGAAAGGCTTGAGTGCCGCCATCCGAGGTAGGAGGTGAGATCGTGCTATACGGAAAAAATGTACTTTAATATTGAAATGAAACAGAATTTCCCATCGAATGTTGTTTTGAAGGTGAAAAGCAAAACCCCGGAACCTCCAAAAACACGTGTAATGAGCTGAATAACACCCGTGTCAATACCGTCCCCAACCGGACCACATGAGTCTTAATGAACGCGTGAACTTTGTTATATTGATGATTGAAACCAGAGATAATTTTTTAAATACTGAACTTTTTTTTTGTTGTTATGCAAACCGCATTTAGTACGGAGGTGTTTTAGTGCCACGTAAAAAATATATATATATATAAAATCGAAGATTCCGAGAATATAGTCGTAGTGATATGTGAATAAAGTCGTAGGAATGCGAGAATAAAGTAGAAATTAGGGGAATATTCTTATAGCGCTACGATTTCAAAGTCGAAATTACGAGAATAAAGTCGTAGCGGCAGTAATTCCATCCGGATTTTCCTAAATGAACTCCCTGAATTGTAGCAGCACATTTCTCGTTCCAAAACACAAAAGTCGCAGCGCTCGATTTGGTTCGGAGATCTCCAGGAACTGAGCGCTCCGAGATGAAGCGTGATCCTCAGTACGTCTCAGAATCCGAGTCGTTAAATTCCTCGTCGTGGACCACGATTCCGTCTTCACGACCCAGACTGTTGAAGCTGCAGTAAGACGGGTGTCCGGAGCGCATCCCGGGTACAGGGTCGAAGGTCACTCCTTTGGAAGGGCTACAGTAGTGGTTTATGGCGCTGAAGGTGAGCCCGGAAACGTTGCCCGTGCTGGCCGGGGAGACGGGCATCATGGTGGCCAGGATCAGCGCCAGGCAGTCGGCCACGTCTTTGTTCGGGGCACACGCTAAAGCTGGGGTGTAACCTGTACGGCGAGATCAGGCCGGGTTTAACGTTCCGAATGAGAGTTTTATAGTGTTAAAAAAGAAAAAGATTTAATCACCATTTTCATCCACAGCCAGGACACTCGCGCCTTTACCCAGCAGCTCCTGCACTACGACCGCGAGTCCGTTACGGGCAGCGACGTGCAGCGGCCTGCGGCGGGACCAAACAAATAACTGCACGCTCAGCAAAAACGCAACCAGTACAGGATAAAGGAGTAGAAAACATGGGGCCTGATGTGATTTGCGAAAGATAAAAGTATCAAAAAGTTTCGAGACTAGGTTTGTGACACGCTGACGTTACCGGTGACTAAACTTGGGGGGTACGGGTGCATGCACGGGTACGACCTTGAGACGAAGCAACAGCCTTTACAGTGGAAGAGCCCATCATCTCCACGACCAAAATCTCTGCGATGCAGGTTCGCAGCTCGACCAAGTGCATGCTCATCGTCTATTTCTATAATTGTGCATCGAGAATCCGTCCCCAGGGTCCACAGCGTCAATAGCGAGTTCTACCACTAGGTTGTAAAGCATCTCAGTGAGGACGTTGGGCAAAAGAGACCGGATCTGTCACGCGCTAGTCTCGAAACTTTCTTGATTCTGTAGAGCTGTTTGAGCGTGTGTGAGAACTGTACGTACGTCTGTAGAGCTGTGTTTGTCGCGTTGATCAGGTTCCGGTCCGAGACCTTCTCCAGAATTAACAAGGCACTGGTTTCATGGCCCTGCAAGAGACACACCATACACGTTTAACATCGGTATAAAATCGTGTTTGAGTGCAGTGTGTGTCAGTGACGGGTCGTGCATTCCACACCTAGATCTTCAGTGGTGTCCTACCTGAACCGATCCACCTCTTAATACCATCATTATGACGCCACGGCTGCAGAAACCGTCAGCATTATAATGAAACGCAGTAGAATCACGGACACGAATCTTATACAGCTAGAATGAATGTCTAAATCGAGGAACCCAAAGAACGCAATTCAACACGTCTCCTTTCACTGTAGGAACAGACCTTTCCTGATGGTGTCTTGAAAAGTCTGTAATATAAGTGTATCTGCGCACGAAACGGTTTCTTCAGCCGTTGTGGAATGAAAAAAAGAAACTAGCTATTTAATCAACACGGATATATTTGAGCTCGTGCAGTTTGCTACAGATGCGGTTTGCGAATTCCGACTAGTGAAAATGCCGACGTGATTGGACGCCTGCTGTATGGCCTCGGAGTCAGCAATTCGCCGTCTGATTAGTTAAAGCAACAGCAGCTCAAAAACATGGAGTTTATGGTTAAAAAAAATATCCTGCAGTGCTTGACATGACTGCTGAAATCTGATTGGATAGAAAAGAATGGACTATTGGGGATAATTGAATAAAAATTCATGGACAAAAATATATGAAACTGTAATTAAATCTGATAGGGTGTGTATTCTGTGTATTACCTTGCTGCAGGCTAAATGTAGGGCCGTGTTCTTGTTTGCGTCCTGGAGCGTGAGGTCTGCCTTCGCTTTCGTCACCAGCACCTCTGCACATTACAGACGGATTTTAGATCTTATGAACAAAAACAAAAAGGTCCCCACATGCACCCTGTGCAGACTGAAAGCTCACAACACGGCATCAGTCTTACCCACGGTGTTCGTCTGGCCGTTCTCGGCCGCCATCATGAGGGGTGTCTTGCCCAGAGCGTCGATGGCGTTCACCTGGGCGTTGTGCCCGAGAAGCAGCTGGAGACATTCCACGTGGTCCGTGTAGGCTGCGGCGTGCAGGGGCGTCCTGAGGGCAAACAGAGATGATAACCAATCGGATCAGTCGTGGGGAATTTTCTCAAATAATAATAAAGGTACAAACGGAAACCCATTCATCATACACACTATCAGGTGGTACCAAAAAGTTCTGTAACACACCAACAGATGGCAGCACAAGGCCGCATGCATGGTCACAGGGAGCGCCAACCTTTACAAATCATAATGCCAAAAGCAGTTTCTTTAGGTTTAATTTCACAACTTTTAAAGAACATTAGGAATGATATTTAAGACATCCTGAAACTTTTTGATACCAATTCGTATAGCAGAGGAAACCTGGTGTGATCTAACTGCTGCAGAAACTTGTCCTGACCTGGATTTGGAGTCGGTGGCGTTAACAATGGCAGGACCCAATGTGTCAATCAGCAGCTCAGCTGAACCTTCATTATCACTGATTCTGTTACAGGAAAGAGAGAGGAGAGAGAACCAGCTGTAAACACACACACACACACACACACACAACAAACCTTTTCAGTGAATAATATGTAAACACAGCTTACACGGCACAGTGAAGTGGACTGAAGGAGTTTCCCTCCATTCTGTGGAACACCTCCTGCTCTAACAGAGCCTCTACACATGTATCATGACCTGAGAAAGAAAGAAAGAAAGAAAGAAAGAAAGAAAGAAAGAAAGAAAGAAAGAGTTAGGGCTTAGGAGCAATCAACAGCTGAGAACTTCAACAATGATATAACTTTTTATAGAGTTTTTCTCTCACCCTTGTTGCAAGTACCTATTGATCCATATGAAATTCTCTGAACTTCCGGGTTGTTCGAGTCCCCACAAACCCAAATAACTCAGTCACTAAAGATGATGTTCAGAAACTGAGGCGTATTTTTAAATATTTTAAATTTTGAGCAGAAATGGTTTTTTAAAAAAAATATTTCATTATTTGTTTTTCTTTTCTTTTCTTAAACAAACATGAATGGATGCAATGCGCATGAACAAGTCTTCAACAAGACAGTAATCTCGAGTCCTACTTTCACGACAGAAAAATTTTTTTCCCGCCCTAGTTTCACACTAGTTCACTAGTGTTTTGCAAATCCATATACACCGATCAGGCATAACATTATGACCACCTGCCTAATATTGTGTTGGTCCCCGTTTTGCTGCTAAAACAGTCCTGATCCGATGAGCATTAACTTCACCGGTTCACTACTGTTCCTTCCTTGGAGCACTTTTGATAGACACTGACCCCTGCAAACCAGGAACATCCTACAACAGCTGCAGTTTTGGAGACGCTCTGACCCAGACGTCTAGCCGTCTCAATGCCTCAAACTCGCTAGAATCCTAACGCTCGCCCATTTTTCCTGCTTCTAACACGTCAACTTTGAGGTCAAGATGTTCACTTGCTGCCTAATAAATATATCCACTACCAGGTGGCATGATGAAGAGATAATCAGTGCTCTTCACTTCATTCATGTTATGTACCGTTGTAGCAGGCCCAGTGCAGTGCAGTGTATCCACAGCTATCCATGATGACTGGAACCGTGTTTTGGGAGTGTGCAGCCTGCAGCAGTGACCCCAGCACACCGATGTGACCGCACGCTGCGGCCAGGTGCATGGCTGTGCGCCCTCTGCTGTCCCGCACACACACACTGGCCCCGTGCTGCAACAGTGCCTCCACACATGTCTCGTGCCCAGTCACCGCCTGCACGTAAACATACACAGCATACAAGATCAGGTGATGTCCTCCAGAATGAAAATACAAGGAATTTATTTCTTTTTTAAATCAGGTTTAAATCAGGGGGTTCCAAACTACGACCCACCCCCCCCAACCACATTTGGAACGGCCCTCTGAACAATGCCAGATGTAATTTTAAATGTTTTACTCATCTCGTATCTGTTTTAGATTAGAATAAAGGTTGGCTTTCAAACAAAAAATTAGTTATTAATAGAGGTCGAGGCACCTGGAACTATCGACAAAAGTATAAACCGATAGTTTTTCCGCCTACCGGTCCGCTGTTATTACGAGAGCGGCCTCTAGAGGTGAATCACTAATGCAACGTGCAGTTTGTTTTTAACAAGTGAGCTCTATAATATAGTTAAAACTTATCATTTATTAATTATATTTATTAATGAATATATTAATGTTTATTTCCTTTAGCACATTTTTATGAACTTTTATGAACTTTATTAAATTCAATTAATTAGTTTATTAATCAGTTATCGGCAAGAACAATCTAACCCATCTATCGCTATTGGTCAACAATTATTATTATTATTATTATTATTATTATTAATGTATCCTAATTAATGATGCCCTTTTAATTGGTGATTTAGCTCTTGATGCTCATTTGTCTGTACGGTGCAGAACAAAATAATAAACTAATCCTGCATTAGGAGGCATGAATACATTTAAAAATAATAAAATCTCCACAATAATACTGGTAGTTACTCTGGGACGTGTCATTTACTGTTATAGCCCAAACAGCCCCCTTAAAAGAAAGGAAACATTATGTGGCCCCTGTGGGACCCCAGGTATAAACTGATACATTATAAAGAAAAACATTTGAAGTACCACCACTTCATTACCTGCTTGATAGCAACACAATACTGACTGTGTATATCATCAGGAGGTATCATAAATATATCATAAAGGTATGCGTGTGCATGTATGACGTGTGTAACAGACCCCGCGGTGAAGGGCCGTCCTGGCCCACTTGTCCCGGGCTCCCACGTTGGCTCCTTTGCTGATCAGGAAGTAGACGCACTCCGTATGTCCGTTCAGGACCGCCAGCATGAGAGGGGTTCTGTTCGCAATCACAATCACGTCATCGGTCAGAATAAATATACGGAAAAACGATGCGCAATTCACACTGCTGTGAATCGACTTCACGCCACTCACTGTCCGTTCCCGTCGTGGACGTCAACGGCTGACGGTGGGCCGGCGTTACTGATGAGGAGGCGGAGACATTCCGAGTGGCCGTTCATAGCTAAAAAAAAACATCCCCCCTTATTAGTATCCAATACATTCGTATCAACACCACACACACACACAGACAAAAACACACCCACAGAACTGATCAAATCTACAACAGCGGCAAATGCTGACTATGCCTGAGAGCAACACCTGATGCTGTGAAAAAGTTTCTTTTGATTTATTTATTTTTGCCTTTTTTTTTTTTTTTTACACTTTAACGATTCAGGTCATCAAACTAATTTGAATATTATGCAAAGATAACCTGCAGTTTTTGAATTTTAAGGGGAAAAAAACACACATTGGTCAAAAACATCTTGATTATCCCCAAGACTTTTGAGCAGATATTCTGTGGGCCGATGAGACAAAAATGTAACTTCTGGAAGGTGCCATTACATCTGGCCTAAATACAAAATTTCATAAAAAAGAACACCATACCAACAGTCAAACATGGTGGTGGTAGCATGATGGTCCGAGTACGCTTTGCAGCTTCAGGACCTGGACGACTTGTCATCAATAAATGAACTATGAATTCGCTGCTCAATAAGAATCAGTTTATTACCTGTGGCTGAATTAAAACAATTCTGCAAAGAAAAGTGGGACGAAATTTCTTTAAAGTGATGTAAAAAGACTCGTCGAAAGTTTTCTTGCAAATGCTTGATTGCAGTTGTTGCCGCCACACAACCAGTTATTAGGTTTAGGGGCAATAACTTTTTCACACAGAGCCAGTCATGTTTTACAGCTTTTTCCCCTTAATAAATGAAATCATCAATTTAAAAAAAATTTATAAAAACATGTTAAGTTTCCCACCTGCAGCATGAATGGGAGTTCTTTTGTGTGTGTATTCCTTCAGCAGGATGGATGCTCCCTGGTTGATGAGCACATCCACACATTCCACATGGCCTTTAAAGGCAGCCAGGTCCAGTGGCGTGTGTCCCTGCACTGTCCGCACATCCAGGTCCAACAGGGACTGAACCAGCACCTCCAGAGCCTGATGGTGGCCGTGGTAAGCCTTGAATGCACACCAATTTTAGATTTTACGGATAGCGATAGCTAGGTTGGATCGTACTTGCCGATTAATCGAAGGATTAAAAAACAAAACACTCCATTGAGAATACTACTGAAATTATTGTAAAAATAAAATAAAAACAGCAATGAATCATGAAAATGTGCTAAATGGAAATAAATATGAATATAATAACTATTAATAAATATAATTATATAAAAAACGGATTTAAAATGAAACAAAAAGCAACACAGTTACATCCAAAATTATTAATAATAAAAAAAAAAACTTAAAAAAAAAAAAACGCAAGCGGTGGCAGTGATTCGCCTCTAGAGGCCGCTCTCGTACTGTATAATGCAGCCCGGAAAAACTATCAGTATGGATTTTTTTGCAGATAGATCCGGGGATTTGTTATTGCTTCTCATCGTCTCATTAATGTAACTTCAATGAGAACCAATGAAATGAGAAAAGTCAAAGAAGAACTGTTTGAGCTGGGGGTCAATAAGCACGGTCAGCCTTAATACAGCTGCTGTGGCGCACAGAGGGTTAAGGGCCTTGCACAAGTGCCCAAGAATTAGGCATCTAATCAGGAACGCATCTAAGAATGCACAACATACGCTACAAAAAAAAAAAAAAAAAAAAAAAAAAAAAAAAAAAAAAAAGAGGTTCCACTCCTGCCAGGAAAGAGAAGTATCTGATGTTACATTGGGAACAGACTCTCAGGAACCTCAAAAATCATAAGAACAAGACTTTCACATAAAAATATCAAAATCTCATGATCTCTTGTGTGATAGGTGTGGAGTTGTGGATCATACGCACATTTTTTGGTCATGCCCTTAGCTTGTTAATTTCTGGCAATTAATCTTTAATCTCAGGGTTTCTGTAACACGCATCCTTTTTTCCCCCTCAAATGTGGAATGAGATCCATGAGCTAGATCTTTTAAACATGTTAGAAAAAGGCCAAGTGGAAGCTTAGAGGTTAAATCATTGAATTTTGGATCTGAAGGTTGTGAGTTCAAATCCCAAGCTGCCATTCCTGGGTCCCTGAGCAAGGCCCCTAACCCCTGTAGCTGCTCAGTTGAATGAATGAAATAAATGTTAGGAGCTCTGGATAGGGGCATCTGCCAAATGCCATAAATGTCAAATGTAAAACAAGGAAGCTACAGTTTTACTCACTGCTAAGTGTAAAGGGCTGATGGGAGCCTGGCCATTGGTGTCATTCAAGATATCGTTCCCAGACGTCTCCATAAGCTGAGAACAAACACACAAAGCATGTGGGGAAAAACTACTTTAAAACCATTACACACTTTTCCAAAAAAAAAAAAAACCCAAAAAAAAACAACTGTAATAGATGACAGCCAATGAGCTCAGAGCTCCACATGGGGGCACTGTTGTACAAATCTTTGTTGTACTGTCTGAAAAACAAATCGGTTCATGGCGGTCGGTGTGGTTATTATATTAATCTTGTAGTCGTTCCTGCGAATGGAAATGGATCTGAATAGCTTTCATACAAACTCACCACATCCAGCGGGGTTTCACTGGCAATCTGCAGGAACAGAAACACGGCTCAGTACAACAGGATAAATAAAGCACTGTCTAGGTCTAGGTCTAGGTCTAGGTGTGTGTGTGTGTGTGTGTGTGTGTGTGTGTGTGTGTGTGTGTGTG
>JAAIIK010000068.1:5393305-5408000 GCA_014706435.1 Silurus glanis | reverse complement strand
CAGATCCTTACCCTGTTCAGCGCTGAACTGGTGAGCAATAACAGCTGTAGTGTGGAAACGATTGCCCATTGAGATCCTCCACAGTATCCTGTCCTCTCTTGTATTTGTCTTCCGTGGACGACCAGCCTTCTTGGCGGACTTGAATGAGTTTGTGATGTTGTAAAGATTCAATATTCTTGAAATCACAGATTTGGAACGACCAACTTGTCTTGCTATGGCTGATAGGGTCATCCCTTTGGCCTTCATCTGGACAACCTGCTGCCGGAGGCTTTCAGTCACTTTAGAACGGCCCACCATCTTGCAGAGTCAGTGAAACTGGAAGTTAGGCTGCCAGTTAAATAGGGGTTTACAGATAATCAAGGAAATTAGCACCAGGTACCAGATTAACACCAATAACTGGGAGGTATCTGAAAGTGTTCTCTAATTTTGATCAGTGTGTTTTCTGGAAAATAATGTTTTTTTTTTTAAATGCTTTAGTTATTTTGTGGAAAAGGTGTTCTGGTAGCATGGTATAGACAGGACAAAAACTCCTTCAACTGTTGAGCAGTGAAGATGACATTATTTCAGAATTGTTCAATTGTTTATAAATTGTTCTCTAATTTTGATCTCCAGTGTTTGTGTGTGTGTGTGTGTGTGTGTGTGTGTATATATATATATTATATACATATATACACAAATAATATAAGGGCTGAAATGATTCCAATGAAATGGTTTGTTTGAAATCTTTGCAAATTCATTAGAAAAAAAAAAAAAATTATTTACTCAATACTTTGTCGAAGCTCCTTTGGCACCAATTTCAATTTTTAAATTTGATACTACAAGCTTGGCACCTATTTTTGGGCAGTTTCTCCCATTTTTCTTTGCAGGAGCAAAGAATCCATCAGGTTGGATGGGGAGCGTCGGTGCACAGCCATTTTCAGATCTCTCCAGAGATGTTCAATCAGGTTCAAGTCTGGTCTCTGGCTGGGCCACTCGAGGACATTCAGAGTCGTCCTGTAGCCACTTCTTTGTTATCTTGTCTGTGTGTTTAAAGTCGTTGTCCTGTTGGAAGACGAACCGTCGCCCCAGTCTGAGGTCCAGGGCGCTCTGGAGCAGGTTTCCAACAAGGACGTCTCTGTACATTGCTGCATTCATCTTTCCCTCGATCCTGATGAGTCTCCCAGTTCCTGCTGCTGAAAAACATCCCCACAGCATGATGCTGCCACCACCATGCTTCACTGTAGAGATGGTATTGGCCAGGTGATGAGCGGTGCCTGGTTTCCTCCAGACATGACGCTTAGCATTCAGGCCAAAGAGTTCAATCTTTGTTCCTCATAATCTGAGAATCCTTCAGGTGCCTTCTGGCAAACTCCAGGTGGGCGGTCTTATGCTTTTTACTGAGGAGTAGCTTCTGTCTGGCCACTTTACCATATAGACCTGATTGCTGGAGTGCTGCAGAGATGGTTGTTCTTCTGGAAGGTTCTCCTCTCCACAGAGAAAAGCTGGAGTGACCATCGGGTTCTTGGTCACCTCCCTGACTGAGGCCCTTCTCTCCTGATCGCTCAGTTTGGCCATGCCGCTACGCTCAAGGAAGAGTCCTGGTGGGTATTTTCTGTGCCCATTCCCAGATCTGTGCCTCAATACAATCCTGTCTCTGAGGTCTACAGACAATTCCTTTGACTTCATGGCTTGGATTTTGCTCTGACATGCACTGTTAACTGTGGGACCTCATATAGGCAGGTGTGTGTCTTTCCAAATCATGTCCAATCAGGTTGAAGTTGTAGAAACATCTGAAGGATGATCAGTGGAAACAGGATGCACATTAGCTCAATGTTGGGTGTCATGTCTATTGTGTATGAGCACCATTGTTATCCAGCACTGCCTTAATACTCCTGGGTACTCCTTTTCCACCTTCCACTTAAGGATCCCCATAGGTGCTCTATAGGGTTCAGGTCTGGAGACATACTTGGCCACTTAAACACCTCCACCTTCAGCTTCCTCAGCAAGGCAGGTGTCATCATGGCGGTGTGTTTGGGGTCGTTATTATGTTGGAAAACTGCTGTTTGGCCCGGTTTCTGAAGGGAGGGCATCATGTTCTGCCTCAGAATGTCACAGTACATGTTGAAATCCATGTTTCCCTCAATGAACTGCAGCTCACCAGTACCAGCAGCACTCATGCAGCTCCAGACCATGATGTTACCACCACCATGATTGACTGTAAACAGAACACAATTTTCTTGGTTCTCCTCACCAGGGCATCACTACACAGGACACCATCTGAGCCAAACAAGTTTATCTTAGTCTCATCAGACCACAGGACATTGTTCCAGTAATTCATGCTCTTGGACAGGTTGTTCTTCAGCAAACTGTTTGTAGGTTTTCTTGTGATCCAGTTTCAGAAGAGGCTCCTTTTGGGACGACGGCCTGCAAACTGACTTGTTGCAGTGTGTGGCGTTTGGTCTGAGCACTGACATGCAGACCTTCTGCTTCTGCAAACTCTAAATCAATGCTGCAGCACTCATGAGTCTGTTTTTGTGAAGCAGCTTCTGCACCTGATGCACAGCACGAGGTCTCAACTTCTTTGATGGACCCTTGTGAGGTCTGTTCTGAGTGGAACCCGTCTTGGAAAATCTCTGTATGAACCTGACCACTGTACTGTAACTCAGTTTCAGGGTGTTACTGATCTTCTTACAGAATCAGCATCTTTGTGGAGAACAACAATTTTAATTCTCAAATCTTTAGAGAGTCTTTACCATGAGGTCCATGTTGAACATCCAGTGGTCAGTATGAGAGAATTGGACTCAAAGTACCACATTATAACTGCTCTAATACAAGATACACAAATCTATATGGTCCTGACAAGCAGACAAAAACATGAACATGATGAATAGGACATGTGGCTTTGCCTGGTTACACCATGTACAGCTGATATCACTGAGGGTGTACTCACTTTTGTTGCCAGTTAGACAATAATGTCTGTATGATATTTTTAGGACAGTAAATCTGTACTGTATACAAACTGCACATTAACTACTCTATAATATATACATGTTTCAGTTCTATAGTATTGTTTTTAGAAGATAAACTATAATGATTGCTGAAATGTGAAGGGTGTACTCACTTTTGTGAGATACTGTATATTATAATTTTATATATATATAAATATAAATATAAAATTAATGAACCAAGTAAAAGGACAGAGTGACAGAAAGTGCATGTCGAGACAAAGCAGAGACGAAAAGCAGACCTGCAGGTCTGTGTTGAGTAGAGAGAAGCAGAGTGAGCGTCCAACACGCCATCAGGAGGACCAGCTGCTCCTGCACACGAAGTCCAAACACAAACCACACACACGCTGTGCTGCTTTACACACACTCCCCCCATCTACACGTGTGTACGTGTGTGTGTGTGTGTGTGTGTGTGTGTGTGTGTGTGTGTGTGTTGGGGGCACACCAGGCAGAACCCTGAGCTCCATCAGTTGAACTCTAAACCCATTAACTCACTTTCTCCCATCCCTCCATTCATCAATTCACTCACTTCCTCCCATTCCTCAATTCACTCACTTCCTCCCATCCCTCCATTCATTCATTCATTCATTCACTCACTTCATCCTATCCCTCCATTCACTCACTTCCCCCTTTCCCTCTATTCACCCATTCACTCACTTCCTCCCATCCCTCAATTTATTAATTCATTCACTCACTTCCTCCCATCCCTCAATGTATTAATTCATTCACTCACTTCGTCCTATAATCCATTCATCCATTCACTCACTTCCCCATATTCCTCCATTCACTCACTTCCTCCTATCCCCCCATTCATCCATTCACTCACTTCCTCCTATCCCTCCATTCATCCAGTCACCTGCATCCATCCATGTATCCACTTTCATCTACCCTCCTATCTATCCAATTACTTCTGTCTATACCTCCATTCATCCAGCCACATCCCTCCTTCCATCTTTCCGTCCATCAATTCAATCAATTTATCCATCCAGTCACATCCCTTTATCCATCTGTCCATCCATCAATCCAGTCACATCTTTCCATCCACCACATCATATGCCTATATCCACCCAATCACATCCCTCCATTAATCCAGTTACTTCCATCCATTCATTTCCCTTCATCCATCCACCCATCCATCCATCCATCTGAATCCCTTCACCCATCCAGTCACATCCAACCACCCATGCAGTAACAGCCCTTCAGTTACTTTTATTCTTCCATCCATCCATCCAGTACTTCATTTCATCCCTCCATCCATCCACATCTCTTGGTCCTTTTATCTAATCACTTCCATCCATCCCTCCATCCATTCACTGTAAATACAGTGAGATCGGGTTTAACCCCGAGTTACTGATTGATAGATTGTGAGTTTGATGTGTGATACTGATAAATCCAGCCTGGTGCTCCTGCTGAAACAGTCACACAGAGATCTGTGTGTGTGATGAAGTGTTTAGCTGCAAGTTAGTATGATGAAAGATCTCACTAATATTGACCAGAGTATAAATGACATTCAGACCATACAGCAATGTATAAAGTGTTCTGTGTGTAAATAACATGTATTTCATTACATATAGTGCATTATATTTATTTCATTATAAGCATTATAAGCTAAACCAGCTCACTTCACCTCGTTAGCTAGTTTTTATTCCCACCCAAATTACGACCAATCCCGCCCATCCGTTCTGATTGGCCAGGACTTATCGTCGTGTCCTTCTATTTGTCGAAAGTACTCATAAATTGACAAATAACAGAGAAGCACTCGATTTGACACGTTATACGGGCGGAGAACAAAATATCCCTACGAGTACCAGTAGCGGGTTTGAGTACCGATAATGAGCGCGCGTACCTGCTCTCGGATTCGGAGAACCGCCATGTTTCTGACTGGGCGCTGGATTTCATGCGTCCAGGTACGGAGCCGGACCTACACCCGGGAGCTCGTTCAGGAGGTAGACGGGTTTGTTGCTGCTCCCCCCGGAGCGCTTCCCACACACGATCTGCTGCTCCACAACATTACCGCCACAGTGACCGAGCAGATAGAAGACACGTGATTGGCTGGAGATGTGCGCGACCTGGCAGTAACGTCCGCGCTGATTGGTTTAGAAATGTATGGAGAGCGTGAACTCGTGCAGTTAAGTAGTTTACAGATGAACCTTGTTGCCTGTGGAATATATTTAACAATTATAAAAAAATAAAAATAAAAAAATATATATGTATCCCTCCATTCATCCAGTCACCAGCATCCATCCATGTATCCACTTTCATCCATTCAAATATCATCCATCCCCTATCCATTCAAATACTTCTGTCTATACCTCCATTCATCCAGCCACATCCCTCCTTCCATCTGTCCGTCCATCAATTCAATCAATCCTTCAATCCAGTCAAATCCCTTTATCCATCTGTCCATCCATCAAGCCAGTCTCATCCCTCCATCCACCCCACCATATGCCTATATCCACCCAATCATATCCCTCTATTAATACAGTTACTTCCATCCATCGATTCAGTTGAATCCCATATATATATATATATATATATATATACATACATACACACACACACACACACACACACACACACACACACACACACACACACCTTCTCCTTCAATAGTTTTCTTAATTTGTATTTATTTTATTGTAATTTTACATTGATACTGAAACAATCCAAACTATGGTAGAAGAAAGAAAAGATATGGAATTATGTAGTAAACAAAATAAATATATTTTGTATACATCACATAATCCAATGTAGCTCCATTTAGTTTTGATGCCAGCTTGGCAAACTCATGGCATTCTCTGATCAGATTCATGATTCACCTGATTTTAAGTTCACAGATTTGCCTTGTCAAGAGTTACTTTATGACGTTTCTGGCCTTTTTTTAATATACTTTAGACCATCAGAAGAAAGTGTGAGTACACAGTCAATAGCCCTGTTAGTGCTATGACAACTATTGTACAAATGCATATTATGGCAAGAAACACTCCATTAAGGTAAGAGAAAAAGCAGTCTATCTTTACTTTCAGAAATGAAGGGCAGTCAATCAAAAAAAAAAAAAATCTCAAGAACTTTAAATGTATTCCCAAATGCCGTCTCCAAAACTATCAAAAGCTCTCATGAGAACTGTGCCAAAAAAGAAGACCGAGAGCTACCTCTGCTGCAGAGGATAAGTTTATTAAAATTACCAGCCTCTTCAAACTATATGTTCAATGAGGACAATGATTGAGCTGTCATAGATGACCTGGCCTTCACAAACACCCTGTCTAAATCCAGTTGAAATGCCAATAGTGTGCAAAGCAGTCATTAAAACAAAAAGCGGCTAACTTTGAAGGAACAAAAATATAAAAAGTATTCTGGTTTAACACGTTTTTTGTTTACTACATAATTCCATACATGTTCTTCTACAGTTAAAGTTTGGATGTTTTTGGTATTAATATTGAATATAATATAAATAAAGAAAACCCACTGAAGAAGGTGTGTCAAACTAAAACACATTCCTCAGTCCTCTACATCTGGAATCAGTCACGTTTTAAATAACTATAATAAATCATTGTGTTGATGTTGTATGACGTTTTGTAGCAAAAACGCTCAAGGATCAGGTGTGGTGCGCCACCTTATGGCCACTTTTTGTACAACAACCTGATAGATATGAGTCTCTAGTGCTATATACCGCTCATTACAGTAACACAAAGGAGTAAGATATTTGACACCACGTGACCAGTCATGCGAGTGTAAGGATCTGAGCGACTTTGGCAATGGTGATGTTTGGATGAGTGGACAGGGTGAGGGCATCTCCAGACCAACAGGATCTTATACGGTGTTATTGGTATACCTACCAAAAAATAAAATAAAAAATACTAATAAGGTTTAGGAGCAAAGATTAGCACGTTTGGTGTGATCTCACAGAAGAGCACCTGAGACACAAATTATTGAAAGAGTTACACAGATGCCTGACCACCAACATTGGGCATCTGAACCAGTCCACAGAGTGATGAAAAAAGATCCTGCTGAATCATTTTCTTTTACCTGGAGGAGAAAAGATGGCATCAGGATAGGAAGAAATTGACCTGGTGGGGGCAGTGTGATGCTCTGGTTCGTGTTATCCCAAAAAAAACAAAAAACTTGAATTCTGGCATAAATGTGGATTTGATCTCTTCTGGAATGGGTTGAGGGACATCAAAAGGCATCCAAAATCTCCATGTCAAGCTGATTGAGCTTCAATGGTACGTGCTGGACAAGCAAGGAGGATCATCTGCAAGGAAGGAAAACTGGTGTACCAGATAAGATAAAAAACCAGAAGGCTCTCAAGATTGTTTATGCTGATAGACCATCACCAAACCAACACTGGGCATCTGAACCAGACCATGGAGTGATGAAAAAAGTGAACCTGGTCCTGATGAATCATTTTCTTTTACCTGGAGGACAAAAGATGGCATTGACAAAAGCTATTGACCTGGTGGGCGCAGTGTGATCCTCTGGGTCGTGTTCTGCCAGAAAACCGTGGGTCCTGGGCATATACAGTTTGTGGATGTTAGCTCTTCAGGAACTGTTTGAGAGACATCACAAGGCAACTAACATTTCCATCTCCTGGACAAAACGAGGAGGATCATCTCCCAATTTGAAGGATCTGCTGCTATAGCAAAGCTCCTTCTGAGGTCGTGTGGACAGTCTTGGTGGCACGAGGAGGAACTATACAATATTAGGCAACCCTAATCCTGGATTAGGCTCCTGGAAAGATGCAGTTCATCTTCAAGATCTCCAAACATGTGGTACAGTAGCTCCAAACTTTGCAGGTTGATCCTGAGCCCAGAATCAACCTCTTATCATCTGAAAAAGAGATTTTTTATTTTTATTTTTTCATTCTCATGAAAAAACAAAAAAAAAAACAAAGTCAAACTGTTTATTATTATTTTTTTATTCTCATCAAAAAAACCAACTGGGGTGGTGAGAACTTCCTCATACGGATTCCAAATCATGAGAAATGACACCGTTTACTGCACAGTGAGTTAGTCGAAGTTTTATTAGTGTTATACTGAGTTCTGCTGCTCAAAAAGAAGGATCTCAGAAGCAGGATGCAAACACTTGAAACCATTTAGTGTCTTTTTTTTTTTTGTCGATTGACCATAACATTCATCTTCACTTCATTTATTTTTTTTTGTTTGTTTGTTTGTTAAAGAAAAATAAGAAAATATAATTGACAGGACGTTTAGGCACACTGTTGACACGTACTGTACACGCATATGTACATAATTATCTATTCATACATCTGGAGATACATACGGAGACTGGAAAGGAGAGCTGTGCTGCGTTACCGAGAAACGTTCACTCTGGGGATTTCTCGGTGAAATCGGAGTGTGTTAACTTGTTCGAACATCAGTTCAACCGGTCGTAAAACAGAGGTTTTTTTTTTTTTAACTGTAATCAGGAATGACCGGTTGGTGTGTGTGTATGTGGGAAATATAAATAAAATAAAATGCATCACCCTCATCTGTACGATTTAAGTGCTACTTCGTTCAAAACCTCGGACGAACCCTTTAGGGCTTACTGTGCTGACCGAGAGGATTGTGTGATGGCGCTTTCCAAACCCCACCTCATGCATGCTGTAGTGCCTAGTGGATCCTAGAGGAGCGTAGGGGATCCCAGAGACACCCCTAAAGGAGCCTGGAGGATCTTAAAAGATTCTAGGGGATCCCGGATGAGCAAAAGGGATCATAGAAGAGCAAAGAGGAGCCTTGGAGGAGCATAAAGATGCCTAGAGGAGCCTCGAGGATCCTAGAGGAGATAAAAGGATCCTAGAGAGGCCTAGTGAAGTCTAGAGGATCCTAGATGAGCAAAAATAAGTCTAGAGGAGCATAAAGAAGCTTAAAGGGTCCTATTAGAGTAAAAAGAATCATAGAGGAGCCTGGACGATCCTAGAGGCGCAAAAAGGGGCCTAGAGATGTCTAGAGGATCCTGGAGTATCCTAGGTGAGCAAAAAGGATCATAGAAAAACAAAAAGGAGTGTAGAGGAGCCTTGGAGGAGCATAAAGGAGCCTAGAGGGTCCTAGAAGAGTAAAAGGATCCTAGAGGATCCCAGAGGATCCTGGACGATCCTAGAGGAGCAAAAAGGATCCCAGAGGTGCCTAGAGGAGTGTAGGTGATCCCAGAGACATCCTAAAGAAGCCTGGAGGATCTAAGAGGAGTCTGAAGGAGCCTAGAGGGTAAGTATGAAGCCATGAATTGATGTGCAAGAAAAGAGAAGCACTATGGTCATGGGGAGAGGAAAAAAAAAACGCAGACCTATAAAACAAGTCTCTAACATAAGCCGAGTCATTTACAACGACGGAATGTATTCGGATGGGGTTTGATTTTTTTTTTGTTGATATTTTTGCATTATTTTATTACTTTAAACCTGAAAATATTTTTTTTTACCATTTACACACGTGCAAAGAAAAAAAAAAATAGATATATATATTGCACAAAAGAGTGACGACAAAATAAAACTGAGATTTGGGATCTTCCGAAAACGTGTTCTCGAGGGGAAGCGCGTTGGCAGCACGCTAAGTGTCATTCAGGTGTATGGAATTCATTTCCAAACTGGCGCCGGGATGCGCTTCCTTCTCGGACATTAAAATGCTACAACACGTGTGTGTGTTTACGGCGTTTACTAGTGTTTAAAACGTCCAGGATGTGCAGTGTGGTAGCTTGAAGGACGTGAAAGACAGACAGGAGACGGATACATTCTTTAACGCGTAGTGCCGGAGTCCTGCAAGGTGCTGAAACGCGTCCGCATGTGTGTGTGTGTGTGTGTGTGTGTGTGTGTGTGTGTGTGTGTTTGAGTGTCCTGCTAGTAACGCAGTCTGTGTCGCAGTAGGACATTTCGCCGTTCTTCCCTCAGAAAGCCGTCGGTGCTGGACGTGTATTTGGTTCACAAATCGATCACGTGTGTTTCGACGTGCTCATTAAAAACCTGACGCCATGCCGCCAAAAGCCCCCCCTCCCGGGCCCAAAAAAAAAAAAAAAAAAAAAAAAAAAAAACGATCTCGCGATTAAAAATCCGCGGTTCACGTCGGATTTCCCTCCTGGGATGCCTAAAATGTTAAAAGTTTTTTTGTTTGTTTGTTTTTTTATCCACTGCTGGGAATCGTCCCACATTGCAACTTTACCCCGAAAATAATAATAACATTATTAATAACAATAATAAAAAAACGGACAAAATGAGAGAGAAATACTGAAACACTTGACTGTACTGTTGAGGCACTGCAGCATCTTGGTGGTGATGTTCCACAACGCTAAAAGAAATCGTCTACGCTACGGTGTGGAGGCGGTGCTGCTTCTCGTACAACAGGAAGGACTGCGAGGGCTGGGGGGTGTGATTCACATGCACACACACACACACACTCTCACACATACGCCTATACACACATCCCCAGCCCTGTGTCTAGCTCCAGCTTCAGCGTTGGCCGGTTTCTCCTCCCTTGTGGGAGCGCTGCTTCCTGCTGCTTCCTCCTGCCCCGAGCCTCTGCGTCACCTCTTCTGTAAGGTGCGGACTTTCTGGGTGTAAGTGCGGACGCGGGGCGAGCGCGAGTGCAGCTTGACGAACAGCTCGGGAAACTTGTACTGAGGGAACATCGTCTCCAGGAAGCCTTCCAGGAACACGTAGACCAGGCGGCGGTTTAGCTGCTGGTGCTGGAACATGTCGAAGACCCGGAGGATGCCCTTGCGCGTCGTTTCCGCCCCGATGATGTGCTTCAGCTCGTCTGGTGGGGGGGAAATGTGGGGGTTGGGGGTTTAGAAACACAAGAATAAACAGCGATGGTGAGGAACACTTCGGATGTGTGTAGAAATATATCGATGTGCGTCGAGTATCGCGGTTCTTTGCTTGTCGATACTGTACCGGTTCTCAAAAACGCAATATCGATATTTACAGATTGTTTAGTTTTGAGTTAGACCGCGAGATAGGAGGTACTAGCATAAGGATAAGCACAGCACTAATGCTAGCGGTAATATCCACCTGTTTCCTAGGGGGTGCTGTTGTAAAAACGATTTTTTCCAACTTCCAAGATCAGATCACGCTTCTACTACTAACTAATACTAATAATATAACGCAATCATTAATCCTACTTTATATTACGTGTCTTTGTGTAAAAAGTGGAAAGCTTCGTCTTTGGAGTTTCAATCAATACTAAACAATTTAGGGGCGATTTTTGACCCAAAAGTATCACCGTTTTTTTTCCCTCTCGGAAACACCGCAAGATCGCGCCCCATGTTACCTCTTTCGGGTTGCTGAAAAATCGATCTACACTTTTGTTTTTCCACACATCGATTACTCCAATGCTTTGCTCGTTAAGGTTTCAAAATGCATCTGGAACAAATTGCAGCTGCTACAGTAGGATTCTGATGAAAACCAGGACTTTTTGGAGTCGTTGCGTCGGCTCTCTGTTAGGTTTTAGATTGATTTAAAAATTCCTATGCTAAACTAAAGGCCTTACATGGTGTGGCGCCTCATTACTTGTCACTTCGCTCTTTTAAATCGCGTCTTTTAGTTGTTTCTCCTACCCGTTTACCTTCTAATGATCAGGTTTTTACTTCTTGTGCACCAAAACTTCGGATTTCTCTCTCCATTGAAATAAGACAGGAAGAATTTTATTTTATTTATTAAAAAACTCTGAAAACGTACTTTTTCAGGATAGTTTTTAGGTGATAGTTAGGCTAACGGGGTTTTTTTTTCTCTTCATTCTTGGAAAATTACTTTTTTCAGATAAAAAAAATGCTAAATTAAATAATTATTATTATTATTATTATAAATGTCTAGAAAGCACCATTTTGTTTAGGTGGTTTTGTTTATGGTGTTTCTCAACAATTGTGGCAAAAAAACAACAAAAAAAAGCAACAGGTTTGCGCGAATGTGCGTGTGAGAATGAGGTCCATCAGTCGTGCGTATCACGTGTCGATTCGATTAATCTTTCTTTCAGTCATTTTCATCTAAAGTGCATCACCGGTCCGTGTGATCTGGCGTGTATCTGGGAGAAGTGTACGTTCTGGCTGGAGATAAATGTGTGAACAGACCTGGCATGATGCCCAGGAGGTTAGTCTTAGCTGCTACTCTGGTTCTCATGCGTATGCTTTTGTCTCGGCGTGGCGGCGTCTCCGCTAGGATTCCGTTCGGCCAGTAGGAATCTCTGTGAGGACAAAAGGTGATCGTCAGGAGGAGAACAAAACAAATACACACAGGTGTGAATCTTAAATACAAATACATGTGTTTTACCTGAACCTCTTGACGTAGTCGGCTACTTGTTCTGGAGACGTCATGAAGTCCACGTGATCCACGATTTTCCTGAAATGACAGTAAAATAAATATCAATTCAAAGTAAATAAAAATCATAGTAAAATACACATGATGCATCAATTTCAAAACGTGTGATATATATATATACACACATACATACACACACACACAATTTTATTTATTTATTTTATTTTTTTTGTAAAATATCGATCTATAATTATATATATATATATATATATATATATATATATATATATATATATATAAATAATTATAGACCGATATTTTATATGTAGATCGATTTCTCCTCGTTAAACTGTTTCTCTAGCTACATTGAATATGACGCTTCACAACACTATGTAGACCGAGACGTGTCCTGAGAGTCACATGGAATACAGATCAACATGGCAGAGGAAGAGCTGTAACTTACTATAGATATAACATCTGGTTTTACTTATTCTTTTTGCATCACAAAGGTCTATTTGTGAAAGGGTCATCGAAATAAAAAAAAAAAGTAAAAGAATGGCAAGAAAACAAGTGCTTCTAACTGCTATAACGTAAGTGATGAGTGGAACTCGTTTGAGTGAATATTCTAGAACACGAAATGTACCTGAGAGTTGGAGTCGTTGATAAGTTGATTTCTTGTGTGGGCTTAGATGCACATCACGTACCTGTTGATGGTGTCTCCATACGTGGCTCTGATAAGCTGCTGTAGAAGGTTCTTGATGTTCCTGCGGAGCCACTGGTTCCTCTCCTTCAGGTCAAACACCTCATCCATCAGCAGCAGCATCACACGCAGGGGGATGTTATCGTCCACCTTTACACCGTCAAGGACAAATCAGGCTGTACGTTAATCAAGAACATGCAAAGACAAAGTGTTAGACGAGTGTGTAGCCTTCACACCTATATGTCGTCTAGAAGACCTACGGAAGTTCCACATAGGCCTTACTGATCACCACACCCATATTTGGCTTACAAAACCTACAGGACTTTTACAAAGGCCTTACTGATCATAACACACATATGTAGCCTACAGAACCTACAGGACTTCCACACCACCACACCGCATGCAGAAATTCTCACTCTGCATGGACCTGGAACTGTATGTTACTATGGTTACAGTTCAGACACTGATCATTTACATTAATGGTATTTGGTAGACGCCCTTCTCCAGAGCAACTTACAGTTATCGCAAGTGTACAGCAGAGCAATGGAGGGTTAAGGGCCTTGCTCCGAGGGCCCAGCAGTGGCAGCTTGGAAGTGCTGGGATTTGAACCTATGACCTTCCGATCAGAAGTCCAACATCTTTTCTGCTCAGCTACCACTTTTACCTGTGCGTTCAACACTCTGAACTCCCAGCCAATCACAGTCCAGTATTCAGACCAACCATGGCAAACAAGTGTTTATTGGAATTGGGAACTCACATTGTCATCCAGCTGAGCAGACACTCGGCAATGCTCAGGGTCGATGTCTGACTTTGGGATTAAGGGCGGCACCTAAAAGGAAAAAAAAAAATCGACACTTTAAATTAGATTCAGCTTTATTGTCATTGCACAAGTTACGGTACAAGGCAACAAAATGCAGTTGGCATCTGTCCAGAAGTGCACTGGAAGCAGTGTAAAATATTTATATATGCACTGGTCATTAAGGATATGATACTATATGATTGATATAAATAAATAATGACAGATGAATGAACATGATTAAATGAACAATTTTCTACACAATTTTCTACACTTTTTATACCACGGTAAAAGGAAAATGGAGTAAAGTGACAGCTGAAAAAGGAGAACATATTTCTATCCATCCAACCAACCAACCCACCAACCAATACACTCTACATACAGAAGTATTGAGACACCTGACATTTCCACCCTGATATGGTTCTTCCCCAAACGGTTACCTCATCTTTGGATGCTGTAGCATTAAATTTTCCATTCACTTGAACTTTGAGGTCCAAACCTGTTCCAGCATGACAATGTCCCTGTACACAAAGCCAGATCCATGAAGATCTGCTGTACCTGGGTTGGAGTGGAAGATCTGGATGTGAATGTTGACTGCACCCCAGGCCTCCACACCTCGCCTACATCACTTCCTGACTTTATTAACACCCTTGTGGCTGAAGAAAATCTCCCGCAAATCTCCACAAAATCTAGTGGAACATTTTCCCAGAAGAGTGGAGCTTATTATAACTCAAACGAGGACTCTGTGCTGAATAGGTGGTTCGGCTTTAAATGTTAATATTGCTTTCTGGAGTTGAATTGGCAGATTAAATCGATTTTAAACAGGCTGCGAATATGTTTAGCAAAAAAACGTTCCGAACGTCAGTGCCAAAGAGGTGATTTTTAACACTACAGTGCCTTGCGAAAGTATTCGGCCCCCTTGAACTTTGCGATCTTTTGCCACATTTCAGGCTTCAAACATAAAGATATAAAACTGTAAT
>JAAIIK010000068.1:5365422-5388305 GCA_014706435.1 Silurus glanis | reverse complement strand
TATATATATATATATATATATATATATATATATATATATATATATATATAATTAATAAAGATGTGCTATACATTTGTTATTTGAATGTGACCAATAATTTGTGACCGATAATTTGATATGTAGATGGATTTCTCGTCACTAAACCATTTATCGAGCGCGTTCTCTCAGCACCACTGCTGCTACATTAATATGACCTATCACAATGCAACGGAGACCGAGACGTGTCCTGAGATTCACATAGGATACAGATTAACATGGCAGAGGTAGAGCTGCATCTTCCTGTAGACTGCACAAGAAAAGAACATGTTTTAGTTCATCTTGCACTTCCAATGCATGTTTGTGAAAAGGCCATGCATTAGAAAGTCAGAAGGCACTTAAGTAAACTATTTGTACCATATTGAATTGCAGAGCATCATATTTTTGCCACTGAATCGCATTGTGTTAAATTGACTCGAAATCAGATCGTTCTGAATTGTATTGCATCGGTAGCTCCTTCATATGTATCTTTAGTGTATCGCATCATTGGCTATGCAGCGAGATGCGAATCACATTGATTTATGGAGATGCGAATTCCTAATATCTATATACACACCGGTTTGGTTTGTGTGTGTGTTTTTACCATCTCCTGCGGTATCGAGTGAGCGCAGGTACTGGAGCTCCTCCAGTACTTTGTCTTTGACAGCCTCTAGTTCAGCTGGCTTGTCGGTCAATTTCAGGATATTCATGAAGGCTTCGTAGTTGCAGCTGGAGTCCCGGATCTACACACAAGGGACTTATATTCAAACTAGTGTCGCACTATAAACACACACCAATACTTCAAAGGTATTACGCAGCCCTGCATTTAAAAACGTTACAATTCCTCATTTTAATAGTATCGGTACTTTAAGAGAGATAGCTTTAGTTCTGGGTGTTTGACAATAAGCGTACTGTTTTTACGACAGTGCGTGACAAATTTGTTTATTCCTCTCAGATGCACTCCGAATTTCAGTAGGCATGAAACAAAAATTTTACTTTTTTTTGTTATAAATAAAAATGTTAATGTATTTTTTATTTAGATATTTGAAATGTAAATAGTTCTACTCTATTTCAGCAGACAGCAAACATGTTTATTAATGAAATCAAAAAGTTCCATTATTCAATAGTTTTTTATTTACACATAAGCAACTCCTGCGTTTGTGGTTTCGTCAGTGCGCTCTTCATGGTGCTATTTTCCTACGAGTGTCTGTAAGAGCTCCAGTAACGACAGTGATGTTCTTCAGATCAAAAAGAAGCCATACGGACAAAAGTTTGTGGACATCTGAATATAAGATTGGTATGTGCTTTTTTTTTATCATCTAATTCCACAGGGAGTCTCCATTTGCTCTTATAATAAGCTCCACTATTCTGGGAAGATGTTCCACTAGATTTTGTGGAGATTTGTGTTTATTGCTGTTAGTAAATTCAGGTACTGATGTAGGTGACGTGGGGGGGCCTGGCGTGCCATCAGGGTTTCAATTGATCCCGAAGGTGTTCAATAGATTTGGAACTCTATAGAAGGATATTTTCCACTCCAACCCATGTAAACCAGATCTTCATGGAGCTGGCTTGGTACACATTGGCGTTGTTTTGATGAAACAGATTCAGGTCTCCTAGTTCAACTAAATGGAAGATTTCATGCTATGCATCTAAAAGTACAGCTGTGCACCTCCAATTTTGTGGTGACAGTTTCAGGAAGAACCACGTACAGCTTGGAAAGACGGGTGTCCCAATACTTTTGGCTGTCCGGTGGGCCGTGGTGGAAGGAATTGCTGTTACAGACCATGAAACATCTCCTGCTGTGGTACAGAAACACACAAGAACACAACAAGTAGCAGACTTACCATCCAGATGATGAACTGGTTGATATAGTCAGGATCACTCAGCTGGTTAATGAGCGGCAGAAGGACTCCTCTTGCCAAAATTTCCTGGACAGATGAAGTCATTTCGGTGAACACATTTGAGACTAATAACAGAACTGACCGTACAAGTTCATAATGGTCTTCCATGAATGTGAAAAAGAGAGTGATTAGCTGTAACTAATCACATTATAAAATTAATCATTTACACTTCCAATTTCCATTCCAACTTCTATTCCCATTCTCAGTTCCATTCCTGCCTTAAATTACAATTTCCACTTCCATTCCCACATCCAGTTTCCATTCCCACTTATATTTCCACTTTTATTCCCATCTTAATTACCATTCCCACCTATCATTCCAATTTCCATTTCCTTTTCCATATTCATTCCCACTTCCAATTTCTTTTCTATTTCTCATACAATTACTATTCCCACTTTATTCCCATTTCTTTCACCATTCCCATTCTCACTTCCAATTCCTTTACCGTTTCTAATACAATTACTATTGGCGCTTAATTCCCATTTCTTATATCATCCCTCTTTGATTCCAATTACCATTCCTTATACCAATATCATGCCCACTTCTAGTCCCTGTTCCAGAGTCCATTCCAACTTCCATTACTATTCCCACTTCCACTTCCCATTCCCACTTCCATTTTCACTCCCATTCCTCACCCTGAGGAAGTATCTCATGTTCTTGTTGTGGAAGTCTCCAGGAGGTAGTAAAAGATACAGCAGCACCTCGCACAGATCTCGCAGGAACCCTGGTGTGAGAGAACACGGTTATAAACCTTGAATCTTCACAAAGCGTCCTGCATCATGATCTAAACTATGACGCAGGTGACTGAACACTGTATCTGTGTGTGTGCGCGTACGTATGTGTACGGTCTCCTCCGGTCCTGTACAGCGAGACCCACCTTCTTCATCTTTATTCGAGGTGCACACTACATCTCTGCAGATCTTCCTCTCCATCTCCACCTCGGTCTCAAAAAAGGCATCCAGGAGCTCATCTGGAGCTTCACCTGCACCAAAAACACACACAGAGATGGAGACAATATGTCCAAGTTTGTCTGAGTGTCTTTGTCTCAGTCTCTCAGAATTCTTGCTCATGGGTTGTCTTTCTCAATCTCACTCTTTCTGTCTGTCTTGTTCTTCATCTGTCTCCGTCTCACTGTCATTTTGTACTTCATGTTCTCACCATCTCTCAAACACTCATGTTTCTCAGACCTAAACTCAGCTCCATGTAAAGCAGAAACCAAACTACACTCTATTGCCAAAATTAATGAGACACCTGACTTTTCCACCCATATGTGGTTCTTCCTTAAACTTGGATGCAGTAGCATGAAACTTTCCCTTCATTTGAACTTGGAGACCCAAACCTGTGTACAAAGCCGGCTCCAGAAACATTTACATTGGTTGGAATGGAAGATCTTGTGCTATAGAGCTCTGACCTCAACCCTATTTGGAATGAATGTGAACGCTGCGCTGGGACTGCACCCCAGGTCTCCTTACCTCACCCACATCAGTACATATAGCTGAATCTCCGCAAAATCTAGTTGAACATCTTCCCAGAAGAATGGCGTCATTATAAGAGCAAATGGGGACTCAGTGTGGAATGGGATGTTCAAAAAGAAGCACATAGCATTCTTATGGTCAGGTGTCCACAATCATCTGGGCATATAGGTGGATATTTGTTAAATAACTGGCAAACTTTCTTTCTTTCTTTCTTTCTTTCTTTCTATCTATCTCTACACACACACACACACACACACACACACACACACACACACACACACACACACACACACACACGCGCGCGCACAAACACGCACAAACCCTCCCCATTAAAAAGTAGATTTATTTTAGTCATTAAATACAAAAAGTGAAACTGGTACATTATATAGATCACACACCCACTGAAGTGTTTATTTCTTTTAATTTTTATGATTTTGGCTCACAGCTGATGAAAACCCAAAATTCTATTAAAAAAAAAGTTTAATATTGGAGACTCGTGGTGTCTCACTCTAATCAGCTCATTAAATCCAAACACCTGCAATGGTTTCCTGAGCCTTTAAATGGCGTCTCAGTCTGGTTTAGGCTACACAATCATGGGGGAAGACTGCTGACTCGACAGTTGTCCAGAAGACGATCATTGACACCCTGCACATGGAGGGTAAGACACAAAAGGTCATCGCTAAAGAAGCTGAGTGCTGTATCCAGGCACATTCATGGAAAGTTGAATGGAAGAAAAAAATGTGTTAGAAAAAGTTGAAACGAAGCCCATTCAAGAATTTGTGGGAGATTCTCAAAGAGTGGACTGCAGCTGGAGTCAGTGCTTTAAGAGCCACCACAAACCGACGTCTCCATGGACTTCAACTGACTCATTCCTCGTGCCAAACCACTTCTGAACCAGAGACAACGTCAGAGGTGTCTTACCTGGACAAAGGACAAAAAGGACTGGACTGTTGCTCAGTGGGCCAAAGTCGTCTTTTTAGATGAAAGGAAAGAAAATTTGCATTTTATTTGAAAATCAAGGTCCCAGAGTCTGGAAGAAGAGAGGCACAAAATCCGAGTTGCTTGAGGTTCAGTGTAAAGTTTGCACGGTCAGTGGTGGTTTGGGGAGTCGTGTCATCTGCTGGTGTTGGTCCGCTGTGTTTTATCAAGTCCAAGATCAGCACAGCCATCTACCAGGAGGTTTTAGATCACTTCATGCTTCATGGAGATGCTGATTTCATTTTCCAGCAGGATTTGGCACCTGCCCACACTGCCAGAAGCACCAAAAGTTGGTTAAATGATCATGGTGTTGGTGCACTTGACTGTCCAGCAAACTCACCAGACCTGAACCCGATGGAGAATCTATGTGGTATTGTAAAGAGGACAATGAGAAACAAGAGACGAAAAAACTGCAAATGAGCTGAAGGCCACTGTCAAAGAAAACTTGGCTTCCATACCACCTCAGCAGTGCCACCTTCATGCCACGCCGAATTAAGGCATTAATTAAAGCAAAAGGAGCCCCTTCCATGTATTGAGTACATATACAGTAAATGAACATACTTTCCAGAAGGCCAACAATTCACTCAAAATGTTTTTTTGGTTGGTCTTATGAAGTATTCAAATGAGATTTTTGAGAGTGTGAATTGGTGGGTTTTTGTTAAATGTGAGCCAAAATCATCACAATTAAAATAAATAAAACACTTGAAATATATCAGTCTGTGTGTGATGAATCTATATAATGTACCAGTTTCACTTTTTATATTGAATTACTAAAATAAATCAACTTTTTATTGATATTCTAATTTATTCAGATGTACCTGTATTTATACACACATATATACTTGTATTATTGACTTCATATTTACACAAATATCTATAGAAATATAACACACACGAGGGGTGTAACGGTACACGTGCTCGTACCGAGATTTTTCGGTTTAATGTAAATCCTTTTCACGTCCGGAACATTAGTTAAAATCCCTCAGAAACGTATTATTATACGTATATTACTCCTTTCTAAATGAACTGGAAGTAGACCTGTAGACAACTCACGTTGTTTAGGGTCCTCCCTCTCGTTCAGCCTCTCCTGGGCCTTTCTGAAAACCCGGAGATGAGTGGCGAAGTCGTCCACCAGCCTGGTGGTAAAATAAGGCTGCCAGTCCACCTCTTTGGACCTGAAAATGTCAAGGCATCGTGGTCATTAGTCCTTTTCTGCACAGGAAGCCCCGGAATTCATATGAACTCACATAAAAGTGTGATGCTTTGATGTAAGCTTTGCGAACTAATCCCTTCCTGTGCGTTCTGATTAGCATTTACAAATTGTGTAACCCCCCCATGACGTGTATTCGGTCTGAACTTCTGCGTCTACAGTGGAATTATTACGTTATTAGAAAATGTTCACATCTACACTTGTATTATTTACATCATATACTTTTGGGTATTTACTTTTTACATTTGGCAAATGCCCGTATCCAGAGCGACTTACAACGAGATCATTTAGACAAAAGGGCTGTTGAGGACTTTGCTCAAGGGCCCAGCAGTGGCAGGTACAACTAAACAACTTCCCATATGTATATGATGTGCCAAATATAATAGTATACAGGAAACTATCACGAAACAAATTTTTCTTTTTGGTCTATACCAGCGGTCCCAGTTTCACGGAAGACTATTTTTCCACAGAGTCTGTATACTGTCACACACAATAACGTGCAAATTATACAGAAGGGATAGTAAGAATCACAGTTTCGCGTTGAAAAAGTCGCGGTACTTCGTTATTAGCATATTGCGTCTTTAAAAAACGATTTATTTCGATATAATTATTAGTAGATGCGCTATATTTTTTTTGTTTCGAAAATGACCAATAATTTGTGCCCAGTATTTGATATGTAGATGGATTTCTCGCCGCTAAACCGTTTCAAGAGCGCGTTCTATCAGCACCGCTGCTGCCACGTGAACATGAAGTATCGCAGGGCTCCAAAGACCGAGGTGTGCCCTGAGAGTCACACAGAATACAGATTAACATGGCAGAGGTAGAACTGCACCAACTGTACAGCAGCATATATTGTTTCATGGAATTGCATTGTGTTGAATCGAATGGAAATCGGATCATAACAGGGGTGAATCGTATCGTATCGTTGGCAATGCATTGAAAAGCACACAAAAGAAAACTGACTGACTGAGAAAACACTAATAACATTTAAATAAACTAAAAATAAACAAGTTTTTATTCTATCTGGGATGGCCCGGTACCAAACGAAACAGGATCTAGTAAAGAGATGAACGATGGAGGAGTACCGTGTGGAAAACTGCACAAGAGCGTTCTGCACCGTCTGCCTGATCTCCAGCAGGAAGGACTCGTCCTCGCTCAGTGTGTAATACCAGTACTGGATGTAGTCCCTCAGAGCAAACTGAATGACCTGCAGGAGGATGAAAAGAAGCAGTAATGTGATGGAGACGGCGTGAGATTCAGATTATCGAGTTGCACACGAGCGCAAGATGTTTACACGAGGTTTAGAAAACTGGTGAGATCTTAATCGGACCTTCCCAAGCATGTAAAAACTGCAACCGAGCGAACCAGTTGAGGCAGAACGAGATTTCAAGCTGACGCACGCCCTGTACATTCATTCCACACATTTACTTATGATTAGCATTTCCACTTCTTCATTCCGCACCTGCCTGATTCATCATGGCATAATTCTGTATGGAGTTCTTTTCGATTAAAATATCTGGTCTATGAGGTCACTAAGTTCAACTCATGAACCATGAAGATGGATTTGGTTTTTACAGTTTTGCTATCAAGCGTCCATCAATGATCAGCTGATAACCTCAACAAAGAATATACTGGTGCCATTCCTTTTGTGTCTGGTTCCTCTCGAGGTTTCTTCCTCATGATTCCTTGATATCTGGATTCTATTTAATTCTGCAAAGCTGCTTTGGGACAAGGTGCATTGTTAAAAATAACATTAAAATCTACTAAATTGTTATTGGGAGTTTAATATTTAGTAAAGAAAAATGTAAACTTATTCCTGTCATTTTTTGCCCATTTTTAGGGTAGGTCTAGTTTTAAAAATATTACCAAGTTATATTGAAATTTTATGGTTTTCTGGTTTTGATATTTAAGCTTCGCTTGAGGAAGTTTTAAAAATCTACATAAAACAATATTTTTATTTTTAAAACCGTTACCTTTCAGTTTTATTTCATTATAATAGATAAGAAAAAAACCCTGATATACAGTGCCTTGCGAAAGTATTCGGCCCCCTTGAACTTTGCGACCTTTTGCCACATTTCAGGCTTCAAACATAAAGATATAAAACTGTAATTTTTTGTGAAGAATCAACAACAAGTGGGACACAATCATGAAGTGGAACGAAATTTATTGGATATCTCAAACTTTTTTAACAAATAAAAAACTGAAAAATTGGGCGTGCAAAATTATTCAGCCCCTTTACTTTCAGTGCAGCAAACTCTCTCCAGAAGTTCAGTGAGGATCTCTGAATGAGCCAATGTTGACCTAAATGACTAATGATGATAAATAGAATCCACCTGTGTGTAATCAAGTCTCCGTATAAATGCACCTGCACTGTGATAGTCTCAGAGGTCCGTTTAAAGCGCAGAGAGCATCATGAAGAACAAGGAACACACCAGGCAGGTCCGAGATACTGTTGTGGAGAAGTTTAAAGCCGGATTTGGATACAAAAAGATTTCCCAAGCTTTAAACATCCCAAGGAGCACTGTGCAAGCGATAATATTGAAATGGAAGGAGTATCAGACCACTGCAAATCTACCAAGACCTGGCCGTCCCTCTAAACTTTCAGCTCATACAAGTAGAAGACTGATCAGAGATGCAGCCAAGAGGCCCATGATCACTCTGGATGAACTGCAGAGATCTACAGCTGAGGTGGGAGACTCTGTCCATAGGACAACAATCAGTCGTATACTGCACAAATCTGGCCTTTATGGAAGAGTGGCAAGAAGAAAGCCATTACTTAAAGATATCCAGAAAAAGTGTCGTTTAAAGTTTGCCACAAGCCACCTGGGAGACACACCAAACATGTGGAAGAAGGTGCTCTGGTCAGATGAAACCAAAATCGAACTTTTTGGCAACAATGCAAAACGTTATGTTTGGCGTAAAAGCAACACAGCTCATCACCCTGAACACACCATCCCCACTGTCAAACATGGTGGTGGCAGCATCATGGTTTGGGCCTGCTTTTCTTCAGCAGGGACAGGGAAGATGGTTAAAATTGATGGGAAGATGGATGGAGCCAAATACAGGACCATTCTGGAAGAAAACCTGATGGAGTCTGCAAAAGACCTGAGACTGGGACGGAGATTTGTCTTCCAACAAGACAATGATCCAAAACATAAAGCAAAATCTACAATGGAATGGTTCACAAATAAACATATCCAGGTGTTAGAATGGCCAAGTCAAAGTCCAGACCTGAATCCAATCGAGAATCTGTGGAAAGAACTGAAAACTGCTGTTCACAAATGCTCTCCAACCAACCTCACTGAGCTCGAGCTGTTTTGCAAGGAGGAATGGGCAAAGACTTCAGTCTCTCGATGTGCAAAACTGATAGAGACATACCCCAAGCGACTTACAGCTCTAATCGCAGCAAAAGGTGGCGCTACAAAGTATTAACTTAAGGGGGCTGAATAATTTTGCACGCCCAATTTTTCAGTTTTTTATTTGTTAAAAAAGTTTGAAATATCCAATAAATTTCGTTCCACTTCATGATTGTGTCCCACTTGTTGTTGATTCTTCACAAAAAATTACAGTTTTATATCTTTATGTTTGAAGCCTGAAATGTGCCAAAAGGTCGCAAAGTTCAAGGGGGCCGAATACTTTCGCAAGGCACTGTATATAATACAATATTCACTTTAATTAATTTTTATTTGTAGAACTTTAACATCGTCTCAAAGCAGCTTTACGAAGATAAAGCGCTTTTAAAGTTGTATACGTTTCGTGCCTATAAGTTTGCTTCCTTATAAGTATATCCCTAATGAGTGCGCCAGAGACGACTGTGGTAAAGGAAAAACTCTCCGAGATGCTATGTGGAAGAAACCTTAACAGGAACCAGACTCCAAAAGAAAAACCTCATCCTCATCATCGAATGTCCGTTCATTACAGTTCCATCATTGTTGAGCTGTCCAGTGATTGGTGCTGAACTGCAAAACTGTTCATGCAACCTGTGGACCTGAGCCTTTGTGGCCTTTTGATATAAAATTTTGATTCCAAATCCATCCTGAAAGTTCTTGAACGATTATTTGTTCAATAAAATAAACATGGGTGAAAACATGAAAAAATATGAACTGCAAATCTATTAAGATAAAAAGCAACTTAATTTGTGGGTTTAATTTTGCAAAATATATGTTTATGATGAATAAATCTTTTTTCAAAAGAAAATATATGAAAACATACAGACAATGATGTTTGTACAACAAAGTTCTAAATGTCTTAACATAATATAACTGCCGTAATATGAGTGGTTTCTAATAATATCAGTGTTGGAAACATGTTTGATCAGGGAGTCCGTGAGCCATGTCGCCTTAGGGGTCCTTGACCGGCAAAACGCTGAAGACCCTTTGCGTATTTTCCGAAATTCTACGCGTTTTTTTTTTTTTTGCTTATTTTATTTGTATTTCTGTTAACGACGTTTATTTTGAGTGATTTAGTTTCTGTTAACTGTTATAACCTTGCTGCAGATTTGCAATGCTTCAGAATTGTGTGTGTGTGTGTGTGAGAGAGAAAGTGTATAAATAGTCATGTGGTCCAGAGTCTTTACTCCTAGATCAGAGTGAATGAGGAGGAACAGCAGTGCCGAGTGCAAATCCTGCTGTATTGTTGACTGTATTGACTCCTGGAATGTACGTACGTATTCCTGCTGAATCGACAGCGTTCTGGGTATTGTTTTTTTTTTTGCTTCACTCCAAACAAGCGAAAGCAGATTTGGGCTGGAATGGTTTAATCGAAAGTGCATGAGTCTTATTGGGAGAACGATAAACCGTAACGCGTCGAATTCCCTCGTCCTAATCTGCTCAAGTTGGAACCCACTTGCTCAGAAACGGGGTAACGTAGGGTTGCAAAGGGGCGGAGAATTGACCTTATATTTCTGGAAACCTTTTGGAAACATACCATGGGAACTTCACCTGGGGAATTATTCCTAGTTGGAAACTTACCAGGAATTAATTGGGGAATTTTATGGGAATATATGGGGAATATATGGTAATTAATGGTAATTTATAGAACTTAAAAAATGTGGGGCAATTTCTATAAACTTTATGACGTACGAAACAAATATAAACATTTGTATGGTCATAAGCTGACATGCATGCAAACTAATAGACTGATTGAATTTTGTTGCACAATAGCTCACACACAGCACAAGGACGTTTTAAACATGTGTAATGTAATTTATGTAAATACTCACCCACGTGGACATTTTTTTGACGTGCAGGATTGAAGAAATGATGTGCGTTACGTGATGGAGGAACTCGCAGTGCATGTAGGGGGCGTGCATGTAGGGGGCTGTGTGCATGTGATTGATGAACGTGCAGGATAGAAATTCAACTGAAATTGCGTTCGATCTTGTTGTTTCAACTAAAATTATACTGCAACTTTATTTATTTATTTATTTATTTTTACCACATTTGAGTTATCGGCTCACCTGCAATTTTCTAAATTCCCAGTTTATTCCTGTAAGTTCCCTTGAAAATTCCCGACATTTGACAACTAGTCAAAAGTCATCAAAAAAGTCTTCTCTACATAAGCACCGGATTATATACAGTCATCAGAGACGTTTACAGGGTTAAAAAAAAGTTTTTTCCAGCAAAGATGTCGTGTCTGCACTTTAGAAATCCGACCGCATGCACTAAGAGAGAGAGAGCATGTGACATTTTTTTTTCTGCTGCTGTGTCATCACTCTGAATCAGAGACACACGCAAGGTTTTGCAAGATCAGCTTCTGCAGAGTTGGGACTCTGAGCGCAGTTCACGCAGACGTTACCTGTTGCAGAGGCTCGTCGATGAAGTTGGAGCCCGTCAGACGCCGGTCGATTTTGATGGCCTTTGTCTCCTGCTTCAGCTCCTCTAAAGTCTAAAAAAAACAGGGAAAACTCTGGAATTGGGTCGCTGCCGGACACGTTCGGCTGCAAGGATTAGCTGAGAAAACCCGCGATTCGTTGCTACTTTGATTACGTGCTAAAAGAAAACAAGTATAGACTTGAGTGTGTATTAAAGGAGGGTTTAAAAACCAGGACATACCAATACATCAACACGCCATCACCACAAGAACTCCTCATTGCTTATACATTCCCTATACACTTTATGGCCAAAAGTTCTGTTTCACCTACAGGTTCTTCATCCTAAAACTGTTACCACAAATCTGGATGCATGTCTTTGGATACGGAGCATGAAATTTGCCCGTCACTTGAACTACGAGACCCAAACCTGTTCCAGCGTGACGATGCCTCTGTTCACAAAGCCAGCTCCGTGAAGATCCGCTTTACATGGGTTGGCGCGGAAGATCTCCTACTGGACACCTTTAGGGATGAATGTGAACCCTGACAAGGCCTCTTTATCTCACCTACATTAGGACCTGACTTTACGAACACCCTTGAGGCTGAATGAAATCTCACATGAATCTCCACAAAATCTAGAGGTACATCTTCCCAGAAGAGTAGAGCTTATTATAAGAGCAAATGGAGACTAAATGTGGAATGGGATGTTCAAAAAGAAGCACAAAGCATTGTTATAGTCAGGTGTTCAATCTTTTGGCCATAGAGTGTGGGTAGGATGGATATTAAATGAATATTAAGTAAATAATTGACTAATTAATTAGTAAATGAATCAAGAAATCATTATCTATGAGGGTGTCAATTAAAAACCTGAAGAATCAATTTTTTCCACTAAAGGAATATGGATACTGGAAAAACCTTTGGTACAAATCCATGTAACATTACACGCTTAATTATATAATATATATATTTATGCAATCCTTTTTAATCCTTTTTTATTATGCGGAACCTAGTTAAAATCAGAGTTTCCTCAGGAACATTTAAAGTGGTGGACCGAAAGTTTGTTTAGTCTCTGCCTCACAGTTTGAGCGTTTTTTTTTTTAGATTTTTGTAAACTTTGGCCACCTGCTCCGTACCGGAAATAAGATTTGTTTTGCGCATGCATGAAAAATCGCTAAAGAATCAATAGTGCTAGCCGCTAACCAGTGGCTAGCGGCTCACGCTAACGATATGGATTTAAGATTTTGTTATTTGTCACAAACATAATTACATCCAGGATACTACTTGCAGTGAAAAGAAAATTAGAAAAAAGGAAACATTTTAAATCTTTAATCCACAGTGCAATGGATTCTTTAGCGTTTTATGTCCAGCTTCAAGAATCCGGAAAATTCCGCATATCGAGGGAGTGAATGAATGAAGGATGTTAAAGGATGCTGAAATATAAATACTAAATTAAATACTAAATATAACACACACACACACACACACACACACACACACACACACACACACACACACACACCCCTGTATTACCCAAATGGGGTCTATTTAAATTTTTTCCATTTATTTAATTTTATTTCATAAATTTAATTAGTGCCAATTTAATTGATTACTCGAATGAAATAACATTAATAAAATAAAAAAAGTGTATTGCATTAATTTGATTTATTAGATTTGTTATAAAAAATATTAAATATTATTTAATATATTATTTAACCAATCATTCAACTCTTTATGTCCTTTAACAATATACATAAAAGCCAATGAAACAAAATATGCTGCCTTCTAATAGCAAAATACTATATAGTAGAATAAAATACATAATTATAATGTACAAGTATAATGTATAGCAGAAAACTAATTTTCAATGCGACTTTGTAACAAAAAAAAAACTAAAATGCTAATTAAGTAATTGAATAGTGAATTTCGCATATTGCTTGTATTGTAAAACCTGATTACAGAGCAAAACGGGGCTCATGTTGTTATTTTTCCCTCCGGTCTCATCACGTACCTTCGTGATGCCTGTCGGGGTAGGGGGCAGGTAAGAGTGTTCACATTTCTCCAGGTGTTTTTCTGAATTTGTCTTCCCGAATAAAAGCGTGACCGCGAAGCCCCTGTAGAGGAGGGAAGAAAAGATAGAAAACAGAGGCGTTACTACAGAAAGTGGACGAGAAAGAAAAAAATAAATAAATAAAAAATAAAAAAAAAAGACAGCTACTTACCCGCCGAGAAAACAGAATATATAAAATGGCAAATAAAATATGGCAAAGGGTCCGAATGTGATGAGGAAAAGCAGGACCCCCAGACCTCCCCATCCCCAGATGGACAGACTGGCCTGGAAAAACACACAAAATAACGGGGTTAATGATCTAGCCGAAACGATCAGCAGAACAAAGCCAAGAAACACATACATTACATATGTATAATTATTAGTAGACGCGTTATACTTTATTTATTTAGAAAGTGACCAATGATTTGTAAGCAATATTTGATACATAGATCGATTTCTCCTTGTTAAACCATTTCTCTCAGCAACGCTGCTGCCACGTGAATTATGTATCACATGCTACGGAGACCGAGGCGTCCTGAGAGTCACATCGAATACAGATTAACATGGCAGAGGTAGAGCTGTAACTTCCTGTAGACAGAACAGGAAAACAAACGTCTGTTTTATTTCATCTTTTTTCTTGCACTACAAAGGCCTGTTTGTGAAAGGGGCCGTGTGTTCAGAAGACAATTAATTAAACATATAAAGATGGTTTTCTGTCTCTTTGAAACAAAGAAAAGAACCAGTGTCATATTTTTTCCACTGAATCATATTGCAGTGTGTTGAATCAAACTGCATTGTAATCGGGGTGAATCGGATAGCTAGCTTCATATGCATCTTTAAAAATGTAGCATATCGTTGGCTATGCATCGAGATGCAAATCGCATATCTTCCTCATTTATATACCTTTACACAGCTCAAACCTGATTGGCTCAATCAGCGTCCGATACCTTTTGTGCACTTTTCTGCCAAACGGCTTCGGAATCAGAAGCTACAGGCTGATTGGCTGCTGTAATTCCCTTTGCTGACTTTTTCTGCAACATTCTGGACACTGTAACCGATCCGGTCCCTGCCGAATTTAACAGCCTTTTTCTTTGCCTTCGCATCCCAGAGCGTGGACTGCCTGAAGTCAGCAGTGCGGAAGAGAGCAGGTGTTGAATTTGAACATACACTACAGAGGCGGTGAGCTGAGAAAATCTGATCCAGACATCCATCAGTTTCTCCGAGCACAGCAATCCAGCTGACTGAGCACTTTCGGATTTATTTTTAAGCACCGCACAAGGCTTACTTAGAACATGGGTGTGTGTGGTGGGGAGTGGGGGGGGGGGGGGGGTGATAGTGGCAGACCTCCTTCCCTTAGTATATAGCTTTATAAAGTGGCAACATTATTTTAATAGCAATTAATAGTCCAAAAAAAATTCTTGCAACTACTAATAAGATACTAATAACAAAACAACTGTGATTAACAAAAAAAAAGCATCTCAGACTCCAGAAAACACCAAACACCACACCAAGGTGGATGCGCTACAAAAGCAGAAGAGAAGGTTTCACTACCCTAAGCCAAGAACATGAATCTGAGGTTACCAAGTCTAATCATTCTGTCCTGGTTTCTCTCACTTATGTGCTCACAGGATGTTTTTTTGCACCATTGTGTGTGTGTGTGTGTGTGTGTGTGTGTGTGTGTGTGTATGAAAATCCTAGAAGGTCAGCGGGTTCTGAGACACAACCCGTGTTCGTGAGATCAGTCATCATTATGGTCGGGAAAAGAAAGACTTTTTCTTTCGTTCTGACGTTCGACGGGAAGCCGAAGCTCTCGATCTCGACTTTAGGACAAAAAAAGGACATGGAATTACGAAAATAAAATCAATTAACTCCAATGTGCATCAAGCTACTGCAAGAGAATAATTAATTAATATATGCATTAATAATAATTGTATATTATTAAATAAATATTGAATATTTATAAATGAAGAAATATATCATAGCGCTCTCCGTGCGGCACGCAGTCTCGCGTGTAAAAACGAACAGCAATGTGTCTTCAGTGATTCGCCTCTCGTAATCACAGCGGAAACTATCGCTATGCATTTTTTTCCAGCGATCGACTATCAGTACCGATTAATTGCCAAAACCGATGACCTCTAAACTGAAGCTACTCGCCTTGCAACCTCCTGCTGACTCAAGGATTTAAAGATCAAAGTTCGCTGAGAAGTCGTCGACACACAAAGCTAAAGAAAACATTAGGATAAAGCAAATCGGTCTCTCATACTTCATGGCTCTAAAGAGCTGTCCGATCTACAAAAGTATTGGGACGGCTGACTTTTCCAACCATATGTGCTTCTTCTCCAAACTGTTACCACAGAATTGGAGGCACCCCGTTGTACAGGACGTCTATGGATGTGGTAGCAAAGTACAAAATCTTTTCTTCTCTTGAACTAGGAGACCCAAGACCTGTTCCAGCATGACCATACACCTGCTAAATTAAGATCTGCTTTACATGGGTGTGTAAGATCTCCTGCTATAGCTTGCCAACCGTATTGAACACCTGAAAAATGAAAAAGTCAAAATCGTATAGTCTGGTGTCCACAAACTTTTGTCCACAAATCCGAGTTCCGAACGATCGGATCTGAGCCTCTTGTACCGATTCTCTCAATAAAAGATCATAAAAAGCCCTAAAACAAAGAGCGAGCATGTGTCCAGTCAGCAGACTTCCTGTTTTTGTCAGCGCAGGAAAGCCGGCCTGTTGCATCACGAGGCGCACTCCTGACCTAGAACTTCTCTAACACACACACACACTAAACATTATACACACATGTCACACTCCTTTTTTTTCGAAGAATGCAGACATGACACAACCGGTTTCTAACTACATGGCAAACTTTTACAGCAGCTCTTCGCTTTTTTTTTCCATGATAATCAGAGGAAAGTCTGCTGAGCAAATGATGTTCTTTGTTTAGATCAAAAGTGAGCCAAGAAATGATTATTGAGTCTCTTTGGCTGATAAACTCACGACTCAGCGAAAATAATCTTGAAAGAAAAAAAAAAAAAAAAACTTGTTCCAGCTACAAAACAGAGTTGAGAAAAAGTGGAGATGACCTCACACTTCACCTTTCGCTTGCTAGGCTGAAGGATAGATGGATGAAGGGATGAATGAATGAGGCGTTCCCCCTTTTGCAGCAGATACAATGTAGGCCTTTTATTAGTGAGCAAACACAAGTCGTTCAGAGAGCAAGTCGAGTGAGGTTCTCACAAGACCTGCCTCGAGCTCTCCAGGACGCTCGTGTGGTGCAGCGTGGCGAAGAGCAAACAAAGGACACAATAGCAAAGATTTATTTTTTCATTCAGCATTTGGTCTCAGAAAGAACGAGCAAATGGCAGAGTAATGGCTGCATTGTGGGGTCTCAGGGAGGTGGTAGTTAGATGTTGGATTCAAAAGGTTGCGAGTTCAAATCCCAGCCACACCAAGCTGCCAGTTCTGGGCCCCTGAGCAAGGCCCTTAACCCCATATCTAGAATGTGTCTCACAGCTTCATAAGTTGGATTTTGCTCCATTTCCTTGATAGGTTTCTACCAGGTTCTTCTTTGCCAGAACAGGTAGATCTAATGTGTGATGTCTAGGGTTGAGATGAAGAATGATAAAGAAACCCTGAAGACACCAGGACAAAGCGATGGATAAAGGAACGAATGAATCACGGTGTACAAAATCTGATCGAAAAACGACGACAATGCAAAAATCCAAACGGTCTGTACCGTGATGACGTCCCAAATCCGGCGGAAGACACGTTCTTCGCGCACGTCTATGTGCATAAACACTGCATTATTTGTAAGCTAGCAACTTTATGTGGAGTGGGCGAGTCTTAAATCTTCTCCGATCACGTGATGAGAACGCTTGATCCTCACATCCTCATCTAAGGACGAGGATCCTTATCTAAGGACATCTTTGTGGACAATATTATTGGGACACCTGACCTTTCCAACTGTGTTTTTCCCCCCAAATACAAAAGTTGGAGACACAATTGTCTATTTTTTTTTGCGCATCATAAAACACCTTCCCACCAGGCTCGACAGAACAGGATTCTCTGGAAAGATTTTCCCCCCTAAAAGTATTAGAAAAATTCCAGAGTTGAAGAAGAAAAAAAAAAAAAACCCCGAAGAGTGTGGCTGCTTATAGAGGGTGATGTACCAGAACTGATTAAAAAAATCCTCTGGTGGTTAAAAAAAAAAATCCTCTACTAATTAAAAAAAAAACACTTTACTGATTAAAAAAAGCGTAAAAAATAACCTACTTCTCACACACACACACACACACACACACACACACACACACACACACACAAAACCTTCCTATTTAACTTAAAAAAAAAAAAAAATTCTGGTGTAAACAAAAACAAACCAAATAAAAACAAAACCCTTTACCAGTAAGCAAAACAGTAAAAAGGAACTGTTTAAAAAAAGGAAATAAAAATAGATTTATTTATTCCATAAACAAGAAATTAACGGCCAAAAAAAAAAAAAAAAAAAAAAAAAAAAAAAAAATAAATCACTTTTCAGTAAAAAATGTAAATAAAAAAATTTAAAAAAATAAAAATAAAAAATAATAATCAATACAATACCTCTACCAGTAAGCAGAATGGTTAAAAAAAAATAATAATAATAATTTTTGGCAAAAAAATTACAATTCCTTAAAAGAAATATTAAAAATACAAAATATTATACACTTAAAATTAACAAACAAACAAAATTAAACCTAGCGAAAAAAACAACAAAATATACAAGTTCTATATTGAGTGAAACAATTGAGCTATTGTACACATTTCCTAATGACTTTACTGATCTCCAAGGAGGATTATTGTGTTATTATTATTAGTGTGCTGCAACATATGGTGAATATGCTGATGAATGGCTTGAGATAAAAGGTGAAATTTGGAGATGAAGTGAAGAAGAAAACAATACAAAAAAAAAGTAAAAAAAAAAAAAAAAAAAAAAAGAAGAGCGAAACAATGAAGAAAAGAAAAAAAACAGGACCAGGTGATAACTCCAACAGCTTCATTATAAGTGAAGATGCAGCGCGCTCTCTCTCTCTCTCTCTCTCTCTCTCATTACCAACTTATTAAATCTCTGTGTGCGATTCGGAGAAGCAGAATTTTACATCTAACAAACCGTGGATAAAATTATTTAGGAAACTCAAGCGTCATTTCGATTCTTTCATTCAGCTTTGCTCTGCAATCATCAATAACTTCTTTAACTCGTCAGTGCTGGAAAGTGACCACATGATCATCCATTATAATGCTCACCTAGAGCAGTTCTTTACCTCCACATCCTGCACTACGATTGCACGTCGCTTACCTAGCTGTGGATTGTAGAGCTGCAGCTATCGATTATTTTAGTAATCGATTATGAGTGATACTAAATAGTATTCACAAACTATACCTAATTTTTCTGGTTTGTCTGAATTGTCTGTGTTTTGGATTTGCTGACTTGTTGATTCGTTTTCGTGTTTGTTGATTAGTTTTTTCTGATTTGTTGATTTGTTTTCGCATTTGTGGATTAGTTTCTGCATTTGTGGATTCGTTTTTTTTCTGATTTGTTGATGCGTTTCTCCTAATTTGTTCATTTGCTTGTCCTGATTTGTTGATATGTATTCTGATTTGTTTGTTTTTTTCCTGATTAGTTTTTTGTTTTCGGATTCGTTCTTTCGTTTTCGATAATCAACACGTTATCACATTTCACGCTGACTGATGAACATGTATCAGAGCTGTTTCATGACTTGCAGCTGTGTTACATGGTCTTGCTAAACACCTACCGGACAGAACACACACTCGGTTCCTGACTACATTATGGCTTTCCCATGGGATGACTGACGGGCGCATTACCATCATTAGGAGCGAGAAGTTACACAGCTGCTAGAAGCTGTAGCTGCCTCAGAAATGATGCGTGCTCGTCTGCTTTACAAGCTAATCTATATTTCCTCGACCGTCACCTGAGCTATAAAAGGGCCATTACGGCAGGAGAAAAAACCCATGAGCGCATCCTCTCAGCAATTTATGGTGCATAGCTGATTAAGTGTGTAATGTGTGTACTGATTAGACAGAACACAGAGGTCAGGCTTACAGAGACTCCTCGTAAGCTGATTACTGCCTGGGTGAAGGATCGAGTCCAAGCCTGTGTATCCCTATGGACCAAAAACAGAGCTAAATACCAGACTCTAGTCCCCAGATACTGACTTTTTCCTGCTTTAATTATCGCAAAAATCCCCAAAGCGCCCGGAATCAATTAACGATGGGAAATGATTATTATAATTTTGGAGAAACAAATTGAAAAATATGCTTTAAGGAAAATAAAATACAAGTCAGCGAAGTGAATCTAATGCACTCAAAAGATTACTCAACCTGGAGGTGGAACCTTAGTGGTTAAAGCATTGAATTCTCAATCCAGCAACAAGAAGCTGCCATTCCTGGGCCCCTGAGCAAGGCCCTTAACCCCACCTTTGAATAATAAAAGACCGATATAACATCGTCTCTGGAGAATGTGAAAGGTGAGGATTGTTAGTGACTGTTTACGAAATAACTCTTTACAACCGCGGTAAGCAGAAAAGTAGCTCACATGCACAATGCACCAAACTGAGGTGGACTCTGCTGTATCAGGTTACTACTGCGATCAGCAAAAAAGCACCCAATGTGGGCTTCTGCTGTTGTAGCTCCAAGAAAGTCATTACCTCTCTTACAGCAGTTATAACCAAACCTAATTACCACTAAAAGTGTCAAAGAAGTGACTGGTGTGAGAATCATCCCACTCTGTGCAGCTGACCGCGGTTCCACAAGAACATCCGAAAGATCCATGAAGTTCCTGAGCAACTCGAGAACTTTGAGGATGGATCTGGATTGAAATTACCATCAACAGGCTGCTACAATGCCAAAGGATTCCCTTCCTGGTTCCTCTTAAGGATTCTTCCGCCATGCAGAGGTTTTCTCTCTTTATTTATGTAAAGCTGCTTTAGGACAATTAAGTGTCCATCAACGATCAGCTGATGATGTAAAATGAAAAATGATGGAACTGCAATGAATGGACATTCAGAGCCATCCAGATGGGGATGGATTTCCTTTTAAAATCTGGTTCCTTTTCTCATATCGGAGTTTTTCCATCCAAAACCGAAGCTCACGTGTTAATGATACAGATGCAAATGCAGGTCGGACTTTTCAAGTAACGAGCGATTGTGTACGATGCTTGAGAAAACATCGTTACCAGAAGAATCGTTGCTACGATTAAGACCGTAATACACTTTAGGAACAAAGGGTATTCTAAGGACATCTTCACCAAGCGTTCATACATAAAAATACAGCCCTTTTGGCGTTCATATAAACGACCCTCGGCTCGACCCGATGCGCATGAGCCCCTGAGCGAGAGCGGATCATGAGATTAACATTAGCGTTTCATCATATTTAATAAGTGATCTATAAATACTTCGAGTGGATCCAGGGGTTTGTGTGTATATTAAGAAAAAGAAAAAAAGGTGGGTCGGAGTTTACATCTTTAACGCTAATGGAAAGCACTTAATGTGGCGCTCTGATAGGACAGGTGACTCATCGCTTTTTAGCGATCGCAGCGCGGGCGGCATAGGACACGCTCGTGCTTTTAACCGAGTCCTGACAGGAAAAAAAAAAACATAGAAATTACGGGATACATCAGGCTTACCTATACCGGTTTTAATCGTGGTTGCCAGATCTTCAAAACTTTTGCAAGTCGATTGGGTTTGATATTTCTTTCTTTCTCAGTATAATGAAAACGCTGAAAGTTAAACGATTCTGGTAGAAAAAAGTGAATAATAGGACAATAGGGGTGTGCGTGTGTGTGTATACACAGTGGGGGGGGGGGGGGGTATAACGGTACACGAAATTTACAGTTCGCAACGTACCTCGATCTTTAAGTCACGGTTCGGTTTAATTCGCTACAGTTAAGGGTTAAGAAATGCAAAATTGCTTGTCATTTTTTATTAGCTTTGTTTATTATTATTAGCATTTGTGAACAACAGTTTGCAAATTTTTATTTTTTTTTTTTTACAATTAACAAAACAATGCCACTTTATTATATTTATTCAATTGGGTATATCCATAGCGCTAGACAGTGGCGCTGTGCTACTCGACCCGTACAGGAAACACGAATTTGTACTGCACGTGTGAACATTTGTTCAATGTTTTATGACAATCTAGCGGTATGGATTTATAATACATTTATTTAATATATTAAAACAGTGTGTTGCATTAATTTGATTTATTTTATTTCTATATATATTTTCTTTTTTTACCAAGCAGGAAGTGGGTTTGAATTAGAATCGTTGTTCTCCACAAAGATGCCGATTCTGTAAGAAGATCAGTAACACCCTGAAACTGAGTTACAGTACAGTGGTCAGGGTCATACAGAGGTTTTCCAAGACGGGTTCCACTCAGAACAGACCTCACAAGGGTCCAACAAAGAAGTTGGGACCTCATACTGTATGTCAGGTGTAGAAACTGCTTTAAAAAAAACAGACTCATGAGTGCTGAGACTTAGAGTTTACAGAAGCAGAAGGTCTGCATGTCAGTGCTCAGACCAAACGCCACACACTGACAGTTTGCAGGCCGTCGCCCCAGAAGGAGCCTCTTCTGAAACTGCTCACAAGAAAACCTACAAACAGTTTGCTGAAGAACAACCTGTCCAAGAGCATGAATTACTGGAACCATGTCCTGTGTTCTGATGAGACTAAGATAAACTTGTTTGGCTCAGATGGTGTCCTGTGTGGTGACGCCCTGGTGAGGAGAACCAAGAAAATTGTGTTCTGCCTACAGTCAATCATGGTGGTGGTAACATCATGGCCTGGGGCTGCATGAGTGCTGCTGGTACTGCCGAGCTGCAGTTCATTGAGGGAAACATGTACTGTGACATTCTGAAGCAGAACATGATGCCCTTCCTTTATTCAGAAACTGGGCTGAACAGCAGTTTTCCAACATAATAAAGACCCCAGACACACTGCAATGATGGCAACTGCCTTGATGTGGAAGCTGAAGGTGAAGGTGATGGAGTGGCCAAGTATGTTTCCAGAACTGATACCCTATTGAGCACCTGTGGGGATGCAGAAGGTGGAAAAGTGCAATGTGTCCAACATCCAGCAGTGGGAGAGTGGAAGAGGATCCCAGCAACAACCTGTGCAGCTCAGGTGAATTCCATACCCAGGAGGATTAAAGCAGTACAATGATGCTCACACAGAATACTGCCACTTTGAGCACAGTTTTGACATGTTCACTGAGGGTGTAGTGACTTTTGTTGCTGAAATGTGAGGGGCGATACTGTATATACATGCATACACACAAAATATTACCAAAAGTATTGGGTCACCTGACCTTTCCTGTCATATGTGGTTCTTCTCCAAACTGCTACCACAAAACCGGAGGCATACAATTGTATAGGACATCTTTATATAT
>JAAIIK010000068.1:5295165-5310228 GCA_014706435.1 Silurus glanis | reverse complement strand
TGTGTGTGTGTGTGTGTGTGTGTGTGTGTGTGTGTGTGTGTGTGTGTTTTACATTTTATATAAAATATTTTAAAGATATGATCTACGTAACTGTTCTACTTATTTCAGCGTCCTTTAACAAATGTCGTCATTTCTTCCATCCTTCATTCATTTACTCCCTCAATGTGTGGATTTGTCAGGATTTTCTCCTTTGAAGAGAAATTCTTGAAGCAAACACTAAAGAATTAACAGCGCTAGGGTTAGCCGCTAACTAGGAAACGGCTAATGGCTAACATTAGTGCTATGGATTCAAGATTTGAGATTTCTTATTTGTCGCAAACATAGTTATATGCAGGATACAACTTGCAGTGAAATAAAAAGTTTACAAAAATAAAGAAAAAATCTTAAATCTTATAGCGCTAGCTGCTAGCCACTTCCTGGTTTGCAGCTAACGCTAGCGCTACTGATTCTTTAGCGTTTTCATGCATTCACAAAACAAATGGTATTTCCAGTAAGTAGGGAGTAGCCACAGTGACGCTGCTCTGACTCTAGTTTCTTTTTTTATATAGCTCTGGCATTGTTGTGTATGTTTTCAAGATTAAAAATATAAAAAAATGTGCTCAAACTGCGAGGCGGGGACTAAGCAAACTTGCCGTGCGCCGCTTAATACGTTTGTGAGGGAACTCAGATTGTAACTTCGCTCCAAGTTTTATTTGTCATATGTACAAATTTCAGTCACAGTTTGTACAATGAAATTCTTAAGTAAGTTAAAAATATTTTAGGTGTGCAAAAAATATGCAAAGATAAGTTCGAAGTTCGGCACGTAAAAAGGATTGCATTCTGTACATTTCGGTACGAGTACGTGTATTGCAACACCCTGAATATTAACTGAATTTCTATTTATAACTGCTATAACGTAGCATATATAGCATTTAGCATTATGTAGTAACTAACCTAAATCTAAAGTGCTATTGTCATATCTTTAACGGTCTCTACTGGATAAATATCTCTGAACTCTTAATTTTCCTTTAACCCTATTATAAGAACCTTATGTTTTGAAAGGTAGAAGGTTGTAGATCTGGAGCTGGAGATAAAAGTTGATGTAACCATGCAAAAGCCTGGATATTACAGTTTTTCTTAGTTGCTTTAGAGTGTTTTTCAAATTATTTTTGATATTTGCAAATCAGTAAGTGCATTTTTCAAAACAATTTGTAAAACCAGCACAACACAACGCATTTCTTGCAAAAGCCTGTACTTTTCTCAAAATCCTTAGTTAATCTCTCAAAAATGAGTATTTGTGTCAATGAACATCTCATTGCTCATCAGAAGTCCTTTTGTCATTGTTTACAAATAAGATCGTCAAAATGTTCAGGCTCGTTATCAGGATGACGGCGCACGGTTTCAGCGTTTCCTGATGTAAACCACGGTTTGGATTACAATGACTTGAAAATGCACATGATGTGGAGGTTAAACAAGTCATTTTGAGAATTTCGTTTCTGATCTGAGAAATGCTCCAAAGCAACTGAGGAAAACTGTAAAGGATGCTCAGACACCAGAGAATCACGTCATGCTTCCTGAAGGAGAAAGATAAAAAATCTTTAAAACTGCACAAACATCAATTCAATTCATCTTCATTTATATAACGCTTTTGAAATTGTTAAAAGCAGCAACAATGTCCTGCAGTATGCTTTTATAACCAGAAGGTGGCACTATTTGTACACTTGTCTTATTTACTTTGAGTCAAATGATATGAGTTTTCTCCCTCTGGACAGTGGAGTGGAGTGGACCTTTTTATTTTTCCCTATAAATAATGCATTGCATGTTTTTTAATGCAGGCCTGGATCTTTTTCCTTCAGGTGCTATGGCCAGCACAGAGGTGCGACAAAAACTGCACGACTTTCTGCTGAATAAATCGGCCAAAGACACGCCTTCATCTGGTCACCCGCTCAACCAGCGCGCCAAACTCTGGTACATGTACGTGAAGCTTCTCTGACGTTTGATTAACCTGGAAACTTGAGATTAATGTCGTCCTTGGTATCTACATCAAACTAAGATCTATATCATATGGTGCATCAATGATGTGAAAATCTGTATACAGTATGTTCAGTATATTTGAACATATTTGACCAATTGGTGTCTGATGGTTGGTTTTCTTTTTTTAGCTGTAACCGTTATGCAATTCAGACCCAAGGTCTTTTTCTGTAAATGTTCTTTTACACCCAGTTTGTGCGATTTACCGTAATCTATGAATGGAATGGAAAAAGCTGCACCCTCTAGCTGATCACTCTTACTGGAAAAAGGAAGTGATGATGATGAGGAGGAGGAGGACAACGATGACTATGATGTAATAACACTCAAATTTCCCTTAAGAAAGGAAATGAAAAATTCTGGCATGTCTTTATGAAAGAGGTTTTGGGTGAGAATAACTTCCATATGGTCTCATTGTTAAAGATCGGAAGAAGCAAATGGTATTTTAGTGGTTAAGACATTGGACTCTGGATTAGGAAGGTTATGAGTTCAAATCCCAGCACCACCAAGCTGCCACTGCTGGACCCTTAACCCCTAAGTTGTAAGTTGTTCTGGAAAAGAGCGTCTACCAAATGTTATAAATGGAAAAATATACTTGCAAATATGCCAAACAGCCTTGTGTTTCCTAGTATACGCTTACGGGAAAATTAAAATGTTTATCAAAACATTTCTGGATAATTATAATGATTAATTTTTCTGTATTTATCTTGTCTGAACTTGTCTTTTATTAGTATTATTATTATTATTATTATTTATTATTATGTCATTTCCTCAGCACCAGCCAGCACATGTCCATGGAGCAGAAGTCCCCCCCTTTAGGAGAGACACCTCCTACATTCAAATCCCCTCTGCCCTCTGGCCTGGACACCAGGGAGGAGGACTTCCCCCTCAGGAAGACGGGTAGGTCACAGTGCAGAGGTCGACAGCAGAAATAATGCTGCTGTGAATAAACAGTTAACAAAGAAAACCAGAGAGAGAGAGAGAGAGAGAGAGAGAGAGAGAGAGAGAGAGAGAAGGAGGCTTGGTTACAAACCCTAGACGCATATTACGGATGGTAAGATTTACCAATTCGCTTCGGTGCATCGTCATAAAAGTTAACAATGTGGTGCATCGAATTTAAAAAGTGCGCATCGGATACAAATCTGCATTTGAATGGTGATTGTTTTAAACAGATTTGTGTCCGTAAAAAATATTTTTTTTATATTTAATTATTAGTAGACACGCTATACTTTTATTATTTGTAAAAGTGACCAATACTTGGTGACCAATATCAGATATGTAGATTGATTTCTCCTCAGTAAACACTGCGGAGGCCGAGGCGTGTCCTGAGAGTCACATAGAATACAGATTAACATGGCAGAGGTAGAGCTGCATCTTCCTGTACACAGAACAGGAAAAGAACATCTGGTTTTATTTCATGAAGGCACTTAAGTAAATTTATAATTTGTGTCTGAAGCAAAGAAAAAAATATATTTTTTTTTCCGTTGAGTCGAATTAAATTGTGTGGAATCAAATTGGATCGCACTGCATTGTAATAGGGGTGAATCGTATTGCATCGCTACAGTAGCTGCTTTATATGTGTCTTTCATGTGACCTGTGTCAGGGATTTCAGTAGCTCCATTTACATTCTTCAAACCTCAGTTATTTATTTCACTTCATACTTCATACCACTGCCATGTTTAATTCTCAATGGAGATTTTTTTCACAAGATGTGGATTCCTATGCTGTGGGATCGTTCTTCTATGGTGGAGGTTCCATGTAATCTAAACCTTCACTGCAGAGTCTTCAAGATTACATAATATAAGTACCTGAAACATACAGATCTGAGGAACAGGATTCACAAGAGGGTTTTTTTTCTCCCGTCTGTGCACTCCAGTCCAGCAGTGGGCGGAATGTGCACTGCTAGCTGGTACGTCAACCTTCATAGAAAACTAAAGAAGGGGAAGAAAACGTAATCAGATCGCTGATTTGTTCCTACAGCACGCTCCCAAGCTCTGGTAAAACATACCATTCTAATATTAAATGTTATATATCAAACCATGCAGGCCACTGTGCATTTCACCCTCAGGCCTTCAGTGGTGTTCTATCTGAATCAATCCACCTCTTAATACCATCATTATGACGCTTATAAAAACAATCAATATTATAGAGAAACGCAGTATAACAGATCGCTGCACCACAGACAGGCAAGAAACACAATGAACACAAAAGAACAAGTCTCCTTTCACTGTAGCCACAGCTGCACCACCTGCATACATCATCTCTAGCAGGAGCGTCAATATTAACCTCATAAAATGATCCCTGGGTTTCCCATTTTTTTTGTGCATTACGGTTTTCCTGGGGATTCGAAATTTCAGGCAAATAGAAAACACAAAAGTAGATGTTCATGAAAAAGCTTAACAACCATTTTAAACTGTCTTGACGTGATCAGACGCCTGCTAGAGGGCCTCGGAGTGATCAAATCGCAGTCTGATTGGTTAAAGTAACAGCTTCAAGCAAGATAGATTTAAAATTATCAGGAGCCTGCGCTTTTAAGTTCTGCTGGTCTTAAGGCAATACGTGATGTTACAGCTGGAATCTGATTGGAGAGAAACCAAAACACCTGAAAGAAACGCTATGAAATGAAAAGAATAGACCTCGGGAATAATTGAATACATATTCATGAGCAAAAATATATTAAAACATAATTCAGTAATTATGATAGAGTTTGAGCCATCAGAGATGGTCTTGCTGGCCCTGATGGCTCTCCACTCATATATAATATATACTAGAAGTTTCTGTATACAACATCCACCTCTAATCCTCTAATTCGGTACAGTTCCTGGATATGTCATTACTCAATATGTGTGTAATGGCCTAGGAATAGCAGCAAGAACTCAAACTCACGAAGGTGGCGCAAACATACTGAATGATTTCATTTCCTGGAATCGACATCATCTAGTGATGTGATTTTTCCGGCATGTCATACAGGTGTTTAGTGGGATGAGTGTGAATGCAGATGAGAGTCGAGCCTCATTAAACGCGTGTTATCGGGGCCCCGGCGCTGGCGACGCTGCCTAAATGTTAGCAGATGAGCCTGAGCGATATTTAATCACGGAGATCAGAGGTCAGCAGTGTGTGTCATGGAGCACGTAGCCCTGCGGTCGGAGCTAATGAGGCTTACTAGTGGCCCTGTTTACCTTCAGGGTCAGCCTGGTGATACTGGTGGCCTGTGTCCCCGAATACTGCTCCGGGGCACCCAATGCAGACTTTTGCAAACAATTACCCAAAGGAGAGGTTAAAGGCACCGGGTCCAATCCAGGCTGCTAGTTTGGCCCCTAATCACGGTGAAACAGGGACAAGTGCACTAGATACGGGCTAAAACTCGTAGGTGGAGGGCAGAGGGGAGCTAGCTTTAGGCTGTGTGCTTGTCCCGGGTCTCTGATGAGGACTGCTATACCTCCAAGTCTTAGTTATTTATGCAGAGGACATTTAATATAGGTATTTGACCTTTCCCCTTTGTCCTAATGCCTTCCTTTTGTCCTTAGGACATCAGCATCCCTTCTATATGTCATGCTATTAGAATTGAACTAATTAAGTTCATTATAAATGAAGATCAAGTCTTACAATAAAATCAATTATTATTTTTTATTGTTTTATTTTCACATGGCAGCTTCTGTGACATTTCGCTCAGCAATGAAGATGAGACATTAATGTTTTATAATGATATGATACGATATAAATGATATATGCAGATAGATTCAACTGTACTATAATTTTCTATTGCGGAAACGGAACGCGGTTTAGCCTTTACCAGAACTGCAAATAGCAGCATTGTAGAAATGAACAAAGTGCAGATAAATATGTAAAAATATTTACAATAAATAAATAGGTAGGCTATGCAGAGGCTGTTAAGCAAATAATAGTATGTTGTGTGTGTACTGATGCGATATGATTCTTTTATGACCCTATTATGAAGCAGTGTGATTCAATTTCATTCAACACAATGCGATTTAAAGGAAAAAATAAGATTCGGTGCAATTCAATATGGTTCAGACAGTTTACTTTTATTACTTTGCTTCAAACAGACAGCAAATCATCAATTTATTTACGTGCCTTCTGACTTCTAACGCATAGCCCTTTCACAAACACTCCTTTGTAGTGCAAAAAAACATGAAATCTAACAAGATGTTATTTTTTCTCTTCTGACTAAAGGGAGATTCAGCTCTACCTCTGCCATGTTAATCTGTATTTTATGCGACTCTCAGGACACGCCTTGATACATCATATTCACGTAGCAGCAGTGGTGCAGAGAGAAACAGTTCAGAGAGGAGAAATCAGTCTACATATAAAATATTGCTCACAAATTATTGGTCACTTTCTAAATAATAATAGTATAGCACGTGTCTACTAATAATTATATATAAATACTTCAGTTTTTACAGACTCAAATATGTTAAAAAGCAATGAATGTCCCACAAATGTCAATTCATCACATCGTTAACTTTTATGCTGACGCGCTGGCGTGAATCGGTAAATGTTACCATCCCTAATATTATACATTATACATTGTATGTTCAATAATTGTTATAGCAGCATTTAATTGAATGTAGTTGTTATAGTTACCCATATGTTCCATTCAAAACCATATTGGTGTAAACGTTTGCACTCAGCTATGTTACAGACATCAACAGTGACCTTATAAAAGCTCTCATGCCTCATGATATCCTTGAAAAGTATATGTTTTTCAATAATTGTATGGTCAGATCACCCAGCAGTCCCAGAAAGCGGGGGTCTGATCTGAGCTTTGCTGGGAACTCTTATCTGACTAAGCTGATTTATGGGAAGAATGACTCGCTCTGGCTGAATATTTCGGAGCTGACAGCCACAATGTCAGCCCCGCACATTTGCAAAGTAAGGCGACACTCTGCCCATGGGTGTGATCCTACCAAGATCAGAAATAGGCCTGTTTTTTATCCACACACTGATTTTTTTTTTTTTGTGCATAATTTTCAGTTCAGCGCAAAAATAAAAAATAGTCAGAGGGTCGTGTGGCTCACACAGGCAGGAACAGTGCAGCCCTCCAGGGGGGGCGTTTTCTGCACTGTGTCTGAGTCCTGTATGCAGTTCTGGCCCCCTCACCTTTTCATCCTCCCTCAATAACTCAGGTAACAGCTTTTTAAAGGGGGCCGGCTGCTCACATTTGGAGATACAAAAACAACAGGAACGAAACAGAGGGGGGGAGCAATGAGAGAAAAAATCCCTTTTTTTTTTTTTTTTTAGGCTGAATAATTTGTCTGTGCTGACAAGACGGTCTGCAGGACCACTTCCTGCGTCTCCGGTTGCAGGCAATAGATCAGAAATAGAAAAGATAGAGAGAGCATGGCCAATTAAAACACGAAACACTTCCTTGGGGTGCTAAGTGCACGTTTTTTACGAGGGCAGTCGAATTCCCGTAGGAGGCTCGCTCCTGAGCTTGCCGTGTGTAAAAAAACAAAACAAAAAAACGCTGCCCTGCATGATGTATGCAAAACCGAAAAGATGTAGAAAAGTCTTGAAGCTGCTCTGTATCTTGGAATGTGTGTATGTTTTCCTCCCCCACTTCCTGTCTGTCCTGCTCTGATTCGGGCTGGCAGGGGGTGAGGTGGCTGAAGAAGGGGAAGCCGAGGGTGGAGGGAGGATCATAAAGGTACCGTTTGTTCTCTGCCCTGCTCGGGACCTTGTGTGGATGAGTGATTGACAGGTCGGAGGGATAGGCGGGGCTGGGAGATGCGGGGTCAGTGGGATGGATATGTTTGTTTAAGGAGAGGTAACAGCAGGAGAAGAAGAAAGTGAAATGCTCTGCCTGAGCCCTGTGCCTACAAACACTCATTTATAAAGGCAGTTTAAAAATATTTTTTAAAAAGAATTTCACTTTTTTTTAGAAAAATGTTCTTTTAAAGTAGTGCATTTTACATCTAGGCCTTTAGTGGTGTCCTACCTAAATCCACCTGCTATAGAAACCATCATTATTATACAGAAACACAATACAAGGTGGGATCAAAAAGTTTCGAGTCTAGTTTTGTAAAACGCCAACAGGTGGCAGCACAAGGCTGCACGCACAGTCACAGGAAGCACAGATCTTCATAAGTCAGTGTGCCAAAAGACACATCGAGAGCTGTGCAACTGGTGCTATTCTGACCACGTGTTTTACCACGTCTGCTATTCTGACCACGTGCGAACTCTGTCACCGAACTTGTGGGTTTCTCACCAAAAACAACATGATCTCCACCCACCGTACTCGCCAGATTTAGCTCCTTCAGACGCTGTCTTTCCGAAGATGACGATCAGCTCAGAGGTCGCAGAAGGTGCTTTACACGATTTGAAAAGAAAACTCTCAGGACACATTCCAGAAGTGGCAGGAACGCTGGGAGCGCTGTATTGCTGTGCGAGAGGACTATTTTGATGTTAATGGTGTGTAAATGTAGATAAATAAAGTACTTTCTTGTAAATAGAAACCCCAAAAAAAGAAAGTGTTATTACTAAACCAAGAAACCCAATAAACACAATTCAACAAGTCTCCTTTCCCTGAAGCCACAGCTGCACCACCCCATACATAATCTCTAGCAGAATCATCGATATTAACATTAAAAACGACCTCTAGTTTTCCCTGAATTTTTGTGCATTACGGGTTTCCTGCAGATTTGAAATGAAGGCAAATTGTGTCAGCCTGATTACACACATTTAGATACAAAAGATTTGGCAACCCATGAACCCAGCAACCTGTGTAGTTGTAGTCAGAAAGAATGTCTGAGAAGATTTCAAAAACAAGTTTGATTTCTTCCCAGATAATGCTAAGTAGAGATTAAGAAAATGATTGTCACATTCATAATGATCACCTTTAATACTAATGCTAACTTTTAGGAAACCCAGTAGAACAATGGAGTAATTTAAAGGTTTAGAATCTTCAATGGAATGCTAGCAAAATGGCTAACATTAGTAAAATAATATTGAAATATGTTTTATTAAGTGTTTTTTTTTTTTATATTACTAACATCCACTAGCTTGCTAGCTAGTTTGACAGGATTTCTGAGAGACATATTTCTGAATGTTGACTAGCTAATATGCGACCATTAGCTATCTAGAAAGCATGGTCTAGTCAGAATGTCTGAGAGGATTTCTAAAACATGTTTGTCCTCAGAGATAATGCTAGCTTGAGTTAAAAAAAAAGATTTATTGTTATATTCATGATCACCTTCACTACTAATGCTAACTCTAAGCTAACCCAGCGGAATACGCGTTTGAAGGTTGAAAGAAAAGACGACTTAAAGGCAGAGACTGAAAATGGGCTATGAAACAGGATGGATTTATGAAAGTCTTTGCACTCAAGCACTTTTATGTTCATGGTTTAAATTTGACGCACTTTTAGGTCAGGAGAAACTAAAAAAAGCTACACAGGTGCATGCGGGCTTGTTAATGCGGCACCCCGTTTGGTCCGTGCAGGCCCGAGAGCCCTCAATTCTCTGGTGTTTGTGTAAGGAAGTTTGAGTCGGGGCCACATTCAAAATGCCCTTTAATGACGCTCACTAATGTAAACACCTGGGCCAGGTTGTCGTATTTTTCCAGCGAATTAAAAACATGTAAATCCTTCCTGCTAATTGTTGTGTAAATATTTTTTGTAGTATTTTTTCTAATAGCCCTTATTCATCATGTGTCAGTGAAAGCCGTGGAACAATATTTTGCAATAGCAAAGGCTCGTCCGCCAGCTTACAACATCCAGTGTTTCTTTTTTTCCCTCACATCAAGTGTTTTTAATCAATTGTAAGATTTTCTCTGGGGAAAAAAAAGCCAGCTAATGGTCCTTCCTCTTAATGAGCTTCAGCTCCACAGAGACCGGATTTTACAGTGGCAGTAAATCTGCTCTCTGGAGCGGCTTTGATTCGGGATTGATGACGTCGGCGTGAAAACGAACGTAAAGGACAAACATTCGTTCACACGAATCTTTTTTTTTTGTGAATGAAGCGAAAGTCGTAGGATGAATAAAGCGTTTTCCAGTAATGCAGAATTCTGTGTGTGTGTAATTGTGAGTCAGTGTGTATACACTATAAGTCATTATCCTCCAACATCTTTTAAAAAGCCACATCCCAGAGTAAGAGAGTATAACACGTTATAACCATGCCATTTCCTGGAATGTTTACTTCCTGCATCTTTGGTGCCCACGCAGTAGCTGGCATGGTTGAAGGCGGCGTCTCAGAGACGCTTGTTTTGCTGTGTGACGAAAAGTGGAGGTGGGGGATTCCTCTCTCGCAGACAGCCAACACACAAACACACACTGGACACACACACATACACACATGGCATCTGTGTGTTAGTTTAACCGCTGCTACTGTAGAGAGACTGTGGTTGCCTGGCCGGCAGGTAGCGGACTTTTTCACTTAGAGCTCTGTTGCTCTGGACTAATCCACTCCAGATGAAGCAGCGAAACGATCCCCTCTATTTCAACTTCATTACAGCTGGGATGTGTCCCACTGAGGCCTGAGAGCTCTCGTATAACCCTCGTACTCAGCTGAGGTTATGTACCTGCGTTTGATTCATTGCACAAGGTGTTTATATGGATCACAGTCTTGCTTTGGTGGAGATATAAAGACGTGATAACTCTAAACGGACACGAAATGGTTTAGCCGTATCATTTACATTTTAGCGGTTTTAACAGAAAGAAGCTAGACATATTATTCTTGATGGAGATCCCTGGTCAGCCTTTCAGAGGCAAGAGTATGATGGAACATCTACTGGCCTTGACCTGGAAACATTGTAATCTCGATCAGAAACATATCCTCATACTAGTAGGTCACTAAGAAAGTGTAACATGAGTTAGGGTTTTTTGAAGGTTGTTTGTTCCGTCACCTAGAAGAAGCTCATTCCAAAACATGGATACAAGGACAGAAGAATGTGGATGCACATCTTCTTTATACTTTGGAAAAGGGTTGGTGGAGTCAAGCGTTACTCGAAGATTTAAAGCAGAGCTGGTTGTTCTGAATACTTGTTTTTTGGCTTACGTAGGCAAACATCAGGGTTTTAAGTATAATGAGGTAATCACTGTCCTCGAATTCGTGCCGGATCTACGAAACGGTGTCCAAACGGCCACCTTTGAGCTGGATCTTCACCTTCGGGAAGTGAGATCTGGCGAGAAACTCACGTGTAAGGAGAGCTCGGTGACAGGGTCAGAATAGCAGACGTATTTGGATACACTAGCATTAGAGTCTCGTTCTGTAGTTTCCCCAGATACCTGGTAAAGCATTTACACACATGATGAGTCAGTTGAGTAACAGCTGCTGCTGCTATAGACAACATGATGAAAAACCGTACAAAAAAAAAGACTCAAAAGCTACAACTGATTGTGACGTACGGAAAAGCTAAACAGTATCAAATGTGTTAAGTTGGAGCCTATTAACATTAACATATGGATCACAAATTTCAAAAATGTTTCATTCCGTCTCATCTTATCTCTGTTTTTCTCTCAGCATCCGAGCCTAATCTGAAGGTGCGCTCACGGCTGAAGCAGAAAGTTTCCGAGAGGAGGAGTGGCCCTATCCAGCGCCGCAGAGACGGCAGTGTGCTTGTCACGCCACCCAAGAAACGTCCGCTGGAGCTCAGTGGTGAGAAGATGCACATAACATCCCATTGAGACACCACACCTGGGTTTGTGTTCATACTGCATACCTGATATTAGGCTTGGAAAGGTTCATTGTACGTTAATTCTATACACAGTATAATGCTAAAATTTCAATAAAATGTAAAACACACTTCTCTCAGCCACGTGAAACGTTGGAGAAGCAGGGTTCCTACACATTTTGGGAGCGTATGAAAAAGTATAGAATTTGATTTGAGTGATTTCCAGGTCTGGATTAGTGTAGGGATAAAAGATCACGGAGTATTAAAAAAATATTAGTTTTTCCATAATATTGACCTATTGAATTTTCATTCCACACTTTTGTTTTCAATCGTTTCCCAAAAGTTGCTCATCCGCACGAAACGTTCGCCTGCGTCATTTCCAACTTTCGTTTATTTACTTTCCGGCTCTTTGAAACGTTGTGGCGACTACTAATAATGTGTCATCGTTTTCAAAAAGCTCCGTTTTCATCGACTGAAATGCCGTCTCAGTGTGGACAGAAGGCCAAAACGGAGGGAAAAATATGCGCTTTCGAACAAAAAAACTTATTAGTGTGGACATGGCCTCAGCTCCGGCAGAAAAGAGTATGCAGGCCAGACAGTTGGTGTGAGTCTTAAACTCTCGTTTTTTTAAGCAATCCAAAGGTCTTTACTCACCACACAAGGACGAGGGCAGCTTCTGATCGGTGTGAGCATTATAGTCGAAACTACATGAGCGAATCATAACATAACTTCGAACCTTCACGTGTCAGCAAAAGTCAAGTCAAGTCAAGTTTATTTCTATAGCGCTTTTCACAACAGACATTGTCTCAAAGCAGATTTACAGAATGTAACAGTTAAGGTGAATGGTGTGTATTTATCCCTGATGAGCAGCCATGGTGACTGTGGCAAGAAAAAACTCCCTTAGATGTTATGAGGAAGAAAACTTGAGAGGAACCAGACTCAAAAGGGGAACCCATCCTCATTTGGGTGACATCAAGAGTGTGATTATAGTCTTTAAACAATACAGAACACTGGAGAGTGAGAACTAACATGAGCACTGGAGTGAAGATTATGAGAAATGTTCTTTCTACAATCTTATACAGTCATTTGAGTTTATGGAACAAGGAGCTACTGAGCAACTCATAAAATAGCTCAACATTTGCGATGATCACAGATCCAACACCAGCTTCTCCATGCCAGAGCCTTCAAACACTCAAAGAAGTCCAGTGTCCAAACTCCACATGAAGTGAGAGTTCATGGTGTTCATGGGAAAGTGGGGATCAATAGGTATTTGGTTTTTCCATACAGTGTATACAGAAGGTCTATAGTGTCTTAGTATAGGAGATTTTTTCGGCAACCCTTTCCACAGACGTCAAAACGAAATGATTACCTAAAGCACATGTCCGTGTATGTTATTGACGTGTCGTTCATGAACGATTCGGTCGTTTTGTACTGTGACTGCCGAGTCGTCTTACAGAGCAATTTGTTCATTTTCTGCCGGACACGCACAAGAGAAGTTTCGTTCTTTTATCACGTGACTCCCATATGCGCTATGCATTGCAATCGATCAGGGATTTTTGTTTTCCGAAACTTGACATTATTTTTACAATAATTATGGGAGTCACATGACAAAAGAACTAATGACACATTCTGTTTATCATAATTTGTCCTTAGCTGCATTGTCCTTTTTTTTATTATTGGAACTTGAGGGATACGCTTATCTTTGATTTCTGATCAAAGGAATAAAACTAAATGACAAAAAAAACGTTAATTTTGACAAATGAGATTCAAAGAACCCGGTCTAATCTTTCTATCACTAGTGTATTAGGACATTTTCTACTCAGTATAGTGTTTTAGTATATCAGAGCTAATAATATTAATATTCTTTCCCGTTCCTCTTCACACAGACTCTTCAGCCAATGACAGCTCTCCCAGCTCTGGGCCCAGCTCTCCCATTGGCTTATGCAGCAACGAGAACGGCGCAACCTACCAGGCCGGCTCCGCCCAAATCGAGGTACCGAGCTTTGGACTAGAACATGCGTCATTTGCGTTCTCTTGCGAGACCAGCTTGCGTGCTTTTCCTCCCTGACCTCTAAGCTCAGCACCAAGGTCAAGCTCCGTGATGCTTTAACTCACTGTGTGGTTGGTGTGTTGGCCGGAGGCTGAGCGCTCAGCCAATGATTCATTGTTTTGGAGGCACTGTGCAAGCGTGTGTGTGGTGAAAGTGCGTGTGTGTGTGTGTGTGTGTGTGTGTGTGTGTGTGTGTGCGCACAGCATCACAAACAACACCATTAAACACTCATTCTCTTTCTCAGTGTGATTACATCAGAGCCCTGAGCGCAGCATCTGCTTTTCCTCTCATACATTCTCTCTCTTTTTCTCCCTTTTTCTTTGTCCCTTTTCTCCCATTTCTTTTTTTCCCCTTTTCCTATCCCTCTATCCCTCTGTTCCCATCTTTTACTTTCACTCACTCGCTCTCTCTACTTCTCCATCCATCTGTCTTACTGCTTTTTCTTATTCTCACTCCATCTCCCTCTTTCTCTTTCGCACTCTGTTTCTCTCTCCTTGTTTTTTCTATTTCTTACTCAGTCTATCTTTTTCTGGTGGTCGGCTTCATGGCATCTGGTTGTACATAGTTTTTTTGAATGGTGATATTTGTTTCTGAAATGAAACTAAATTTGAATAAAAGCGTTGATCACAAATAAAAATTTTTTTTTATCTATCTTTTTCTGGCAGCATCTCTCTCATACTGGTTCTCATGCCATTTCTCACTTTCCGTCTCTCTCTCTCTCTCTCTCTCTCTCTCTCTCTCTCTCTCTCTCTCTCTCTACTTCTCCTTCCATCTGCTTTACTGTTTTTTTTCTTATTTTTACTCCATGTTTCCTTTTTGTATTTTCCGTCTCTCCCCTCTTCTTGGTATTTTTCACTCAATCTGTCTATCACTTCATATCCCGCTTTCTCTTTTGCACTTCATCTCTCCCTCTTTTTTTATAGCGTCATGCCATCTTTCACTTTTTTCACCCTTTAATGCCATTTGCTCTCTCTCTCTCTCTCTCTCTCTCTCTCTCTTTCTCTCTCACATGTCTCCTACTCTTTGTAATCTTTCTATTACTCCATATCCCCCTTTTTCTTTCGCACACCATCTTTCCCTCTCTTCTTTTTTCTCACTTTCTTTCACCTTCTCACACCACTCTCTCGCTCGCTCTCTGTATATGTGTGTGTATGTGTGTATATGTGATTGTATATGTAAGTGTATACTGTATGTGAGTGTATATTTGTGTGTATTTGTGAGCATGTGTGTATATTTGTGTGTAAATGTGAGTGTATATATGTGTGTATGTGTGTGTGTATGTGTATATGTGTGTGTATATATGTGAGTGTATATGTGAGTGTATATTTGTGTATGTGTGTGTGTGTATATACCGGTGTGTGTGTATAATATATATA
>JAAIIK010000068.1:5270419-5291224 GCA_014706435.1 Silurus glanis | reverse complement strand
GCTGTCAAAGAGTCGATGTTTGACCACAACATGATTGTATATGATAAGTTACAGGTTTGGGCTAAAAAAGAATCAGCCCCAGCACTCGACAGATAATTTGCTGTATTTTTGCATACAAAAAATACAAAAATTGTGTGAACTAAATGTCAAAAAATATATATTTTTTTATTTTATTTATTACATTTTTCTTGAACGAATTGAAGGTCTTAGAGCTGCTTGCCCACTTATACCAACCAGTCCTAAATATTCCTACTTATTTGTATAACCATATATATTTCTCTCTCTTTCTGTTGCAGAAGTATTTGCCACAGGGTGGAATTCTAAAGGCAGACGGATCTCTTGCTCTTCTGAACCTTTACACGTCACCTTCCCTTCCGAACCTCACCTTAGGACTCCACTCTGGCCCTTCACCAATCAGTGTGAGTTATTTTTACACCTCTTTATTAAAGAGAATGGGATGAAATCAGATAATCAGAGTCTCATTGCGGATCAACATTTTGGGATTTGAACTAATGTGTGGTTTCCATTGTGAGACATTACACATCTTGCTAGTGATTACTTTTTTTCGGCTTCTCCCATTAGGGGTCGCCACAGCGGATCATCCGTATTCATGATCTCCATGTTCGGTTTGGCACATGTTTTTACGCTGGATGCCCTTCCTAACGCAACCCTCCCCATTTATCTTGCTAGTGATTAGCAGTGTTTATCGGATATTGGCCGCATCTCAGTGTCATGCCCATTTGTGACATTGAGATGTTGTAAGAGCTTCTTTGGCGTAGAATATGGAATACACTTATCGATACTTATTAGTATAATTCACATCAGTGCATAAAAGTACAAGTTGGCATTTGCATCATGCTGCATCGTTTTTAACATATTTAACATGCACCAGTGAAAAACGCTAAACATTTATTATTTAGAAAGTGGCCAATAATTTGCGACCAATATTTGATACGTAGATCGATTTCTCGTCGCTAAACTGTTTCTGGAGCGCGTTCTCTCAGCACTGCTGCTGCTATGTGAACATGACGTATCACAACACTACGGAGACCGAGGCGTGTCTTGAGAGTCACATACAATACAGATTAACATGGCAGAGGTAGAGCTGCATCTTCCTGGAGACACAACAGGAAATGAACGTCTGATTTTCAGAAGAAGAATTCAACAGGCACTTAAGTAAATTGATGATTTGCTGTCTGTCAGAAATATAGAAATAAAAGTGATCCGTACCATATTGAATTGCATTGCCTCATATCTTTTCCGTATCGTATTGCATGGAATTGCACTGTGTTGAATCGCATCCCATCGGTAGCTGCTGCATATGTATCTTTAATGAATCGTATCGTTAGCCATGCATCGCATCGGCCTTAGTTTTGGAGATACAAGTCCCTAATATTCAAGATATATAATTGTGCTACTCTCTGTAATCTCACCCAATGTGAGGAATGCGTAAGTGTGTAGTACCATATGAGGTTTTATGTAGATGTAATGAGAAGTTAAAACCAGTGTTTTGCTGCGAGTTTGACCAGTTACACTTTTATCCACTCCGAAATAAAAAAGAACAACCAAATTGAATGTAACGATAAAAATGTAGTTGAGTGAAAATTAAGATATTTGACTTTGAAATGAAGTGAAGTTGAAGTAAAAGTCTCCCCAAATGGAAATACTTCAGTGAAATACAAATGCACGGAAAAGCTACTTAAGTACAATAACGAATTAAATTTACTTCGTTAATTTGTTCACCACTATAACCAGGCAACGTCTGACAATCGGTGTGAGAGAATGAAACCTGCACCGCTTAATACTTCCATGTCTATAATTGTCAAAATGCAATAAAATTCAGAACATGCCCAGAAACAGGAGCCAGAGCTCACTCTGCACAGGAACAGATATGAATAGAAGAAGACGAGGTATCCGAAGCAGTATTTTTAGGAGTAAGCGAGCCATCAGGCTCCATTCTATTTCTGGAGAAAGCAAGAAATGCCGTAAGAGGAATTCTCCTTCTGGGACAGATAAGAATACGTCCAGAATCATTCTCATCGCAGAGAAACGTACAGTCATGTGGCTGTTTTTGTTGCATAGTCAACAGGACTGCTGAGAAAACAAGACTGTAGAGTGTTTTAATTTAGAATGAGAGAAGAAAAAAGAGAATAACAGAGAAAAAAAAGACATGGTGCTAGTTTTTGACTTTTTTTTCTCCCCCCCCTTTTTTTTTTAAAGCCTTTGCTTTAACTTCATGCTAGCACAGCTACGGGGGGTTTTGCCCTCTGACCCAGAGGCTTTCGAACTTTGTGCGTAAATAGGGAGAGTGAGTTTTGGGTTTCAGAGAGCGCTCTTTATCGCCTCATTCATCACAGCCTGATAAAACCGTAAGGAAACTGCCCCTCATAAATATGCACTGCCAGGTTTTAGATTTCAGGTTAGCCACTTGTTATGCAACCAGTGTGCACACATAAATGCTTTGAACTTGTTGTATGCTTGAGTTCGAGACTTTTTTCTTTCTTACCAAACGTAATGCGGTTCAGCAGCAGGATTTCAGAGCTCACGTGATTCTGGATGTTTTTGTTATGAAGAGACTGAATTCCTCAAGCACAAGTGGACAAGTTACATATTTGACTCATGACCTGCTGACAGGAAATAACATGCAGTACTGAGATATAGAAAGAATAATGGTGTATAGACACCTTTCAGAAATAGGTTTCAAATGGGATTAACAAACATACGGTTCATTAAATAATTGTCAAAAATGTAACACACACTTTCAGCCTTATTAATTTACCATTATACCGTAGTCTATTACGGACGTCCTACAATTTTTTCCTTTCTTTCTTGTTTTTCGTGATCTCGACATAACAAACATTGTTTCCTTGTGATCAGTACCTGATTTTTCTGTGCATTTGGCAGAATCACAAATATTCCCAGTCACCCAGCCTCTTAAAAAAATGCCATCAGGCAGGTGGTACCGGAGAATCATTAATGAACTGTAATACAGTCTCAACACAGACCACAACATATTTGCATATCCATTTGTGGCATTGTGGTGAGACCTGTGATGTTGTATGGTTTAGAGACAGTGGCATTGAGTAAAAGACAGGAGGTGGAGCTGGAGGTAGCAGAGCTGAAGATGTTGAGGTTTTCGTTGGGAGTGACGAGGATGGACAGGATTAGAAATGAGTTTATTAGAGGGACAGCGCATGTAGGACGTTTTGGAGACAAGGTGAGGGAGGCGTTATTGAGATGGTTTGGACATGTGCAGAGGAGGGACATGGGGTATATCGGTAGGAGAATGCTGAGGATGGAGCCACCAGGAAGGAGGAAAAGAGGAAGACCAAGGAGGAGGTTTATGGATGTGGTGAGGGAAGACATGCAGGTAGTTGGTGTGAAAGAGGCAGATGTAGAGGACAGGGGGGTATGGAGACGGATGATCCGCTGTGGCAACCCCTAATGGGAGAAGCCGAAAGAAGAAGAAGATGATTTGTGGCAGTGGGTAAGTATGATTATTATCCATGATGCTGCCTCTAGAACATGCTCTTATGCCGAATACAATGTCTAACAACATGTTTAATATAGAACTGTGAAAAATTGTGGTAGTTGTGGAATGGAGTTTGCCATAAACAAGCCTATTTCAAGGCAAATACGTGTGTTACAGGTGGTGATAATGAATGATTCTACTCAAGAAAAATCTTACATCCTGTGAGATGTGACTTACACGACAGTTTAACATTCTCAATAGAGTGTCCATAAAATCAGCTTGAACGTGCTCTGGAACATTTTCAGTGTAAATATTGAAATCTGGTTCAAAGATGCGGATTGTGCGATTATCCACAGGTTTGGTTGTTGTGATTTCTAAAGAGTAGATAATGTCACCGTCATTTGGACTGTGGATCTAAAATAAGGTTAAATTCATACAGTTAGAGGGTTAAAATGTTTGGACTCAGGAAGGTCATTATGATGCCTGCATGCTCGAAGAAGATGAAAGCACGAGAAGTACAATAGTTTACTTGTGTTTACTTTTTGAACATCCCATTCCATATTTAGTTCCCATTTCCTGTTATAATAACCTCCATTCTTCTGGGAAGATGTTCCATTAGATTTTGGAGTGTGCTTGTGGAGATTTGTGTAAGATTCCTTCTCAGTCAGGTACTTATATAGGTGAGGAGGCTTCGGGTGCAGTCAGCGTTCACATTCATAGCAAAGGGTTGAGGTCAGAGCTCTATAGCAGGAGATCCTCCACTCCAACCCATGTATAGCATATCTTTATGGAGCTGGCTTTGTGCAGGTTTTGGGTCTTGAAAATGAAATGCATACAATTGTGAGCCTCCAACCACATATGGCTAGAGAACATATAGACAATAGTGTAGTGTAAGTCTATGCATGATTGTTATAGATATAAATAAATTAATGAATTGGTCAAATGATTGTTTCATTTGTTTTTCTTGTCGTTTCAATAAACCCTCATTATTTATTCAGGGGCTCGGTATGTCTCTAACTTCGCCTGTCTAAACACTTTCTTTCTGTTGGTTGTCCTGCAGCCTGCTTCATCGGTGAAGGAGCGAGCAGGCGAGGCGAACTCTGTGTCAGCCGCCTCACGAGAGCCGAAGGTGAACACCAGCCATCAGGCTCTGCTGCAGCACCTGTTACTGAAAGAGCAGACCAGACAGCAGAAGATGCTCTCGTCTGGTCAGTTTTTAAGTGTAGGCTTACACTGCGTTTACGGTTTGTACAGAATTCTCATTGTCTTTTCCTCTGTTCCTCTTTATCTGCTCTCAGGCAGTGGCTCGGTTCTGCCCCAGTCTCCCCTGGTGAACAAGGAGCATTCAGGCGGAGGCTCTCGCCCCAGGCAGCCTCGGCACCGGCCTCTGAACCGGACCCAGTCGGCGCCGCTTCCCCAGAGCACGTTGGCCCAACTCGTCCTCCAGCAGCAGCACCACAACTTCGTGGAGAAACAGAAGCAATACCACCAGCAGGTTCACATCAACCAGGTACCTCATTTGGCTCAAACGCTGGTGTTTCACTCAGGCCAAAGTCTTTCAGGCTTCGAATACACTAATCCGGATCAATTTCTAAAATAAAAGCATCACGTCCACACTTTAATTTTCAATTGTTTCGCAAATGTTGCTCATCCGCACCGAAAAGTCTGAAAACGCTCACGTCCTTGTACTGTGCGTGAGCAAAACTTAAGACGCTTCGACCAGCGGCATTTCCGATCGAGCCCTGGCAGCGTGTGAGGTCTGGAAAAAGCACAAACGCTGCAGTACTGTAGCTCGTCATGACCGGAGTGTGACAGTCTGGAGGGACACCGTGAGTCACCCTAGGACATTTTATAACGCTGCATGCCTGTGGCTTACCATTATGAAATGGCTGTGAAAGGAAAACAAAACGAAAGCCTGGTATATATCGCATTTATATGTGATTTGCATTGCAAATAAAGGATTAAACATCACTAGTGTAGGATTTGAAGGCAGATTTGAATGTTGGATAACGTGGTAGACCCGGGTAAACGCCTACAGGTGCTTTCCCAGTGCAGGAATTTTTCAACCCTCCCACTAAAACATTTCCTTCTGAGAAGCAGCAGATGCAGAGCTAGTGGGTAGCGGTGGTGGTGGTGGCATTTCAAGGGTATTTGAACCTTCCAAAATATTTGTGTGGGTGGTGAACATAGCACACATACCCAGCTGATAATGTACATCTGTTTCATGCAGTTTTAATAATAGTAATTATGCAATGTGCCATTCTTTAATAAACTATAAAAAAAAGTCTAAATATAAGAAATAAATGCATGATTTAAGATGCAAACTAGAAACAAGTCAAATGATCTGCCAGTGCTGTAAGATAATTACACTTGGTAAGAAATAAGTAAACATATCTAGGCTTTGGAAAAAACCCCAAAATATCTTAAAATAAGCATTAAAACACTTATTCCAAGCAGGAGATTTAGTTGAATTAACTTAAAATTAGCTTGTTATTTTTTGATGTGTTAAAAAGAACCAGAAAAACCAGAGCTACTAAACAAGAGAATTCCTCATAATTTAAAGAATTGTCATTCATGGACATATCATTAGTCTTAAAATAAAACAAAGCATTTAAACTAGAAATTATTTTACTATTAAAATCAAGATCACGCATACATACGTGTTGTCAACAATTATTTATTCAAACGAAGACCGTCTTGTAACACGGTAGCAACGATGCAAAAACAAAGGAGCGTCATTACTTCTCAAAATACTGAAACTTATCTAACATAAAACATTATCAATTTTATTAAACTGAAATCAGGCTAGAGAACAACTTGGTATAAATATCAAAGTTCCAAAAAATAATAACCATACTGGATAATGTGTGTGCAGACTTTTATCATTTGTTATTAGGTTGTAAATAAATGTTTAGCTGTCGACGTAAAACGAGCATTTGGAATAAATAATACTAATGAACAAATCCTAAATGTGATTATTTAGCTTTTTTTTTTTTTACTCTGCAAACTTAAAACCGGTTATTACAACTAAAATAAAGTCTTGAAAGATACAAGGCCTCAAATGATGTCTCTGTTAGTAATTAAGCTCAATTTGCAGATAAAATAACTAACTTTAAACTTTACTAAGTAAGAAAAATAGATAAATAATCTTAAACCAATCATAATAATCTTACACACATAATCCGCTCTTGCATAGTGTTTTATTCTTAAAATAAGATTGTAAGACTAGATGAGTTTTCGCAGTGAAAAAAGGAATTATTCCCATCGGAACACTCGTAAATGTATTTTATTTCCAATGTCTTTTAGCAATATTATTATGATACGTTCTGCCAAATGTGTGATATGTACAGATTACAGATGAATGACTTCATGGCTAAATTTCTTGTGAAAGAGCAAATAATAATCAGCTAGACATCAGCTCTCTAATCCAAGGTACTGAGTCAATCTTGGCTGGCTAACAGTGACTTGACATAGCTTGCTAGCTAGAGTTGGCTAATATCGGTATCCAATAAGCAGCTAACTAGCAACGAGAACTGCTAGTTAGCTGTTAGTTATCAATTTTATGGGATCTTTTAGGTCTTTTTGACTGGATGGTATTTAGAGGAACTTTTCAGTGAAAAGAGAACCCCTGAGGTAAAGCTTTTCATACTGAACATTGCAAACTTTACAGACAACAATTTAGCTAACCAACTATTCGTGCACGCATTTTGTTTCTGAGATTTTCCTCACACGGTTCTCGAGGCATGTCGCTCACACAAGGAGAAAAAATAATGAAAGAAAATTGTGGCACAAATTCATTCACTATTGATATTTAATAGAATAGTTACAGCGTCAATGCAAACTAGGAACCCCGCTTCAGAACGGCTGGTTTCTGGAAGTTTTCCCAAATTGTGTGTGTGTGTGTGTGTGTGTGTGTGTGTGTGTGTGTGTGTGTTCGTGTGTGTTCACGATTACTGAAGGTAAGTTAACGAGGCCTCTGAATCAGTGGCTCCTCATGGACTTTTTTTATAAGGACTCAGGGCTCTTAAAGGGATGGTGGATTAAAGGCCCCTTGCTGCTGCCCAAACGAGACAGGAAGTGGATAAATCCTGGCAGGATGTTTACACTGGGGCCACGCTAACAGGGCCGATCCTTTCTTCCTTTCTCTTCCTCACTTTCTTCTCTTTCTTTTTGTCCTTAATTTTTGTCCCCCCTTCTCACTTTCTCACCTTCAAGTCCTCTCTTGGTGTCTCCTCAGTCTAGTTTCTTCTCATGGCTTCCTCTTGCCCTGAATTATTTACACTTCTTGAGGCATTTCTTCTTTTATACATATAGTATACGTCGATTCTGTCATCTATTTGTCTTTTTCTCTCTTTTTATACTCATCAGGTTTATTCTCAGTTTCCTTCTTCCTTTTTTTTTCTTTTGCCTCCCTCCCCCTTTTCTCCCCCCTTGACTTTCTAGCCTGGTACCTCATTTTCATTTCCTGAAGGCCTGAAAGAAAAGCTGGCAACACTCTTATACTATGCACGTTTAATTTATTTTTTTGGCTGAATTCTCACGTCTCATTTACTCCAGGAACATGTTAAAAAAAATTCTGCCTTCCAATCAGATGTATTTTATATATATTTATAAAAAATATATTTATAAAATGTGTGTGTCTGTACATGCGTACATCCTATTTTAAATTTAGTCCCCATTTGCGTTATTATACGTTTTTATTTTATTATTATATTATATATTGGAGGTTATTATAGCTGCAAATGGGGACTCAATGTGGAATGGGAAGTTCATAAAGAAGCACATAACAATCTTATGGTCAGGTGTCTATAAACATTTGGCTTATGATGAAATAATCTTATTTTGTCTTTTTATGTTTTGTGAAATATACCACTTATATTGGTCTGGAATTCGATTCTTTAAATAAACACTTTGTGTCCTCTGTGTAGATGCTGTCGCAGTCCATTGAGCAGCTGAGGAACCCCACCGCATACCTTGAAGAGGACGAGGAAGCTAGAGGCCAGGAGCTCACGCTGCCCCCTGCTGGAGTCATCCGTAGCCACAGCAGCAGCTGCAGCAGCATTCAATTAGAGAGCAGCGTCCAGAGCGAGACCCCCAGCGCCCAGACCAGTGTGATCAGGGTGAAAGAAGAGCCGCTGGACCCTGAGAGCAGGATGGAGGAAGGGGGGCAGGACAGAGGTGCGCCAGGAAGAAAGGATGAGAGAAATGAAAGAGAAGAGGAGACGATGAGCGAGGTCAAGTCTGAACAGAACGTCGAGAGCATGACCGAGACGGACGTTTGAGAAAGAGAAAGAACGATAGAGCGAGTCAGACAGAAGGATATAACGAGAGAACGGTTACACTAGAGATTTTGAGCGAAAGGAAAAGAATGAAGAGAAAAAATCAAAGACAGTATGCAGGAGTCCGCGAGAATGAATCCAGAGCTTTTCCCATACTCTTTGCCTCACGTTTCTCATCGCCTTCTTCTTGGATCTTGTGATCTAAATGGTTAGAAATGTATGAAAGGTATGATCAGCAGTGTGGCAGATCTTGAGGATCAGCTCTAGCAGTCTAACATCGACAGAAATCACAGTGTGAAATATTTTGGAATCAAGTGTCAATTTTTAGCCAGGCATCATGACAGCATTATTGTCAATGTTTTATTATTGTCGGTTTCTCTATCCGGAATTTTTTCAATGCGGCCATTTTCATTTTATACGCAAATATTCCAGCACTGAAATGTATTATGATGAAAAATATGGACAAAATCTAAAACGAACAAAGTCCACATGTAGATCTATCCCATAGTTAACTGTAAGAAAGAAGTTATTTCGGGAATTTCATTTTTTTTGGAAAAATATCTGCGAATGTTGGGAACGAAACGTTAAGGCTACAATCGCAAGGACATTTCCATATCTGTCCGAAACGTGCTGATACACACAATTGCCAAACTATCATATTGGTTTTGAGATCTGGTGAGTTCGTACATCGTACGTTCATACGATTCAGTGCGACCTCATAAGACTCTGTGGATGTGGGGCGGAGTCAACCTGGAAGAGACCACACCCCCTATCATGCTAAAAGTAGCTAAAAGGAAGATTTTTTTATTGATTTGTGATGATACTTTTTTCTGAGTAATGAGTTTTGAGGTGACGTTTGTGCATATGAAGACTATAGACTACGAAATGTGAGCTGAGAGAATTAGCTCTTTTTTTTATTCCATCCTCCCTAATATCCATAAAGGTTTCTCCTATTTGCTGATGTGTTTGATGTGCAGATCAATACATCAAAAAAGGTTCTGTTTGATCTTTCTACGTTGTATTGAGCGTAACTTCTTGCATTGCTGTGTGTAAATGGACAGCATTTGAATGTGAATTGAGGTAACACTTAAAGCCATGTTGGCTTTTTTATGCAGTACATTATGGAGAAAAATATATCAAAAAACGACAAAGTGCGAAAGAGTTTTGATTATTTTCTCTGCAAGGAGCTTTTTCGGCTTTAAGGGAAATCACTAGGGGTGTCCCTGACTAAGGATTTACAAAGTCGAATCAGAATTGTCATGTCAACTTTTCGTTTTCTTACACACGCATCACGTGAAAGAAAGATGGAAGTTCTATGTGAAATCAGACATTGAGCATAGATATAACCCAAAATGGCGTGATCCTCATTTCATAACGGCTCTGTGAAGATTTGTGAGATTGGTATCAGGCTCCTCCCATCAAAGCATCGAATCTTCGGTTATTTGGGGTCACCCCTAGAAATCACAGATCTTAAATTTGATCATTTCTATAGCATATAGGCTCTATGGTGGAAGCCCTTATCCATGAGTGTGATGGAAGCAATGATGGAAGACACATTTCTTCTATTTGCGGACATGAAAAAAGTTCGATCAAAGCATTGGCAAAGATCTTACTGGCTCTTAGAGTAAAAATTTCTCTTCGTCCCCGTATGTTAACGCCCAGAAGGTAAGGTTACGACGGATAGCAAAACGTCTTTGCTTTCGCAGCCTACCAGTTCTGTTCACCTGAAAGAGTTCCAGCAAATTTGTCTGGAGTTTCTAATGCTTTCTAATTTTTAATTGAACCTACAGAAATGTGTTGGGTTGTGCCATCTTACTGTGATCTCTCTCTCTGTTTCTTTGAGAAGTGATACTGACGCACAGATATTGCAGTCTGCCAATGATTCGTGCTGTTGTTTTCTCTCTTTCATGTGTATATTGTTGTGCATAATATAGAAAAGCCATGACCTCCAACATCTTTGATTTTCAGCATCTATGTGAAATCCACTTGATAGCGAGCTTTTCCATTTTTTCTTTTTTTTGGTAAATGTACATATAAAAACTGGGACGTGTTTTTTTCTTTCTTTTTTTTCCAGCTTGTCACCATTATTGCTGATCTTAATTACGTCCCTTGTGCTGTTAAACATGCCGTCTTTAAAGTGATACCCCAATCCCGCAACTTCATTCGAGCGTTCTTTCTTACCTTTTACAAATCGTGCAGTTTGTTCATTGGAACACTGGGACTCTTTCGATTGTACATTTTACATGAATTGTTATCTTTATGATTAATATTCTGTGTAGTTTAATTCAATCTCATCCATCTGTTGACTGGTGTGTACATGTGAGAAGCATATGAGGAACGAGCATCTGGTCCGACTTCTTGGAATAATAAAAAAAAAAAAAAAAATTTAAAAAATGGCTTTGATGGTTTTAAACCAAACTTTTATTACAAATATTATTTTGTTCGTGTTTAGTGACAGGAAATGAAATGAACATGTGACAATTAGACAAGAGGGCTCACAAAGGCTGCATGAGAAAAGCATTTATTCAGTCTTTTTTCCAGAGATGGCAAGTTTAAACATTAAAAAGAAAAGTTCTGAATATGTCCACATTTTCCAATTTAATAATTTATCTCCAGGAAATAGGATTTTAAAAGTTGAGTTATTAAAGGAAAAGGACCTTGAGAGAATCAGACTTAAAAGGGAGCCCATGTCCTCATTGTACAGACTGGTGCTATTATTCCAGTTCAAATCCATCCTCAAAGTTCTTAAGTTGCTCAGGAAACTCAATGGATCTTTAGGCTGTTCGTGTGGAACCATCGTCACACAGAGTGGTCTTCAATTGAAGAGAACTCCATCCAGAGGTAGGGATGAATCAGGCAGAAAAGATATTTCATTTCGGATTTGAACAATAAAACAGAGCGTAGCTTCAGGTCGTAAAACTGTGTATTTGTTCTGATTTAAATGTATAATGAAATGTTATTAAATGAAAGCTGTTTCTAGATCTTAACTCGTAATCCACGCGAATCCCAGATTATAACATTATTGCTGGGTGTGAGTGGGTATAAGGTGGTGTTCTCAGGTGTTATCCATGTAAACACAAGGTCACATAAACACCTAATATAGTGTATTTTTCTTTCAGAAGCACCTTTCTAAAAGGTGTTGTTTATCCCTGTGATCCCTGATCCTCGCTCAGCTCTCATTTTTTTGCGTGATTTTATTAAAATAAACGCCCGGGAGCGAGCCTGTCAGGCCCAGATCTGGATCTGGCTTTAGGCTTGACCTCATTTCTTTTCCCCTTTGCTGTTTCGGACACTTTTCCCACAACCCCATCACGTCCCAGTCTCACTGTCAAACGTTACTTTAACCCCCTGTGCTTTTTTTTGCCAGGGCTCAGGGATCAGGTTAACTCTTTGAACTGGGGCTTAGCTCAGCTCTGGCATTTCCCCGACTGTGAAGACCAGAACGTCCCTGACGCAGATATACGATTGCTAGATCACAGAGCACGGAAGCCATCTGATATGTGATTGAGAGCCCTTTGTGTATTGCAAGCTTAAACAAAAACATTGCTCCGTCCTGCAACTTCAAACAGATACTGTCATTATTTATTACGTTTATTTTTTTGTATTACACGCGTCTCTCTGAGACACAGGACAGACATGTTATTAACATTCCGGCTAGAAATGCTAGTAAAATGTGCTGTAACAGCGCAACAGGACATGCTCTTAAAGGTTAGTTCAACATAAACCAAATTCAGTGTCATTTTTTTGCATTCATATATATAATTGATAACTAAAAAGTTACGTTACTACACTATGGGCATCGATGCTCTTCAGAAGTTTTTTTTTTTTTTTTTTTTTCTAGGTTTTTCTAAAACCTGAAATACACCAGAATATATATATTTTTTAACTAAAAACACCTATTTTTACTTCCTGCTTACAAAAGAACCTCATGTCTGTATCAATAAAAAGCTAACGTTACACTATACAAAAGCGTTGGGACAAAAGTTTTGGGACACCTGACTTTTCAGCTCTATTGTTAGCACAAATTTTCTAGGTACTTGAACTAGGAGACCCAAACCTGCCCCTGTGCATAAAGCCAAGTCCATGAAGATATGCTTTAAATGGGATAGAGTGGAAGATCTCATATGTCTCATGCTGAACGTCTTTCAAGAAGAGTGGAGCTTATTATAACAGTGAATGGGAATTAATGTGGATTTAGATGTTCAAAAATATATAAATCTTATGGTCAGGTGTCCACAAAGTTTTGCCATACAGTGCTGCTGTTGATTTAACTTTTGTTAAACCAGCTCATGTTAAAAATAAAAGATAATTGTTGCCCTTTCTGAGTGTGTCAATAGAACATGGATGTCGATTGGACAAGGCTGTGATCCAATGTTTATTCTAGATGTTGATTGGCCGAAAGATAGATCCTTATAAACCAAAAGTTATTCATGTACTGAGGACTAAACTTTAGCATTTTACATTTATGGCATTTGGCAGACCTCCTTATCCAATTAAACTTTTTACTTCATTCATACAAATGAACATATATGGGGTTAAGGGCCCCTCATTAGCACAGAAGTGGCAGCTTGGTGTAACTGGGATTTGAACTCATGACCTTCAGATCCAAAGGCCAATGCCTTAACCACTGAGCTACCACTTCCCTCTGCGTTTTCTTAAAAATCGCTACAAAAATAATGGGATTTATGTTTATTTAACTCTTTTATAATTTTCAAACAGAACCTTATAATACCATGCTCATGATTTTTTCCGTATAATATTTAACATTTCTTTCAAACAGCCCCTTTTTTTCTGGTCAAAAACCTATGAAACTACTTCTCTTGGATTACACATTACTACTCTTTGTGTTTCTGTAGTAAGTTGGTGGTCTGATATGATCCATTTACTGCCACATTGCTCTTTTTTACGCTTTGAAAAATAATGCGGTCAGCCCTCTCTTTAACACTGCACATCCACATTTAGCCGAGAAACCCATGGGTTTTGCTCAAACGAAGGAGAACGGCGGGCGTATAGAGCTCTGGAAGCACTTCCCAACCGAGGGATTATCCTTACCTCAATTAGACAGTGGGAGCAGGGAATTATCCCCACCTCAATTAGCAAGTTTTGAATTCTCTTCTCTCTTTGGCTTATGGTATGCACCTTCAGCCTCCGAGGGGTTTCTCGTTTGCTCAGTTGATAGCCGAGGCAGGGGGTCCACCTGGACCACACTTTAGCAGCTGTGAAAGCAAAAGCATAGCACAGAAACCAACGCTTAAAAGCCGAAACCGTGAAAGGGTCTCTGCAGACCCAGCCCTGGCAGTCACAGTTCGAATTTTCCCTTTCTAGCAATGTAGCATTGTTGGAATCGGAAAATGTGACTTGTGGGTAACACTGTAAACTTCCTGTGCCATGTGGGCTTTTTCTGAAGTACAGTTCAGGAAAATATATTAAAAATACCACAAGAAGTGCAAACTATTATTGCAATAATAATGTCCAGTGTTGTACTTATGTATTTTTTTTTTTTGCATATCTGTACTTTACTCAAGTCCGTCTGAGGAGACTTTTACTTTAACTTCACTACATATCAAAGTGAAATATCGTATTTTTTACTCAACTACATTTCGCGAAATCAGTCTTTTTATTTATGAGCGGATAAAAATGTAACTGGTCAAACACGCAGCAAACCACCAGTCAGTGTAGAGCGCGCGTTCCATTTTAAACTTGTTTTGATTGCCGCTTGGCAGTGGCGGATTTAGGCAGCGACGACATGGCTAGCCGGGGGTCGGTTGTGGGGTGGTGGGGGGGTCACGGGGCATCATTTATATTTTTTACCACTCAGTTGCACGGTCACATCAATTAGTATATCATGTCACGTTGAATGAACCTGGTCGGGGACTCAGAGTGTTGCACCCCCCGGGAGCAGGCGGGAGCTGGGTGACGTCACGTCAGTAAGGAGAGCTGAAGCCAATTATAAAATTATAAATGACAAAATAGGTCTAAACCCTCAGGTCTCAAAACGTATCAATGGGCTGTGTAGTGGACACCCAACTGGCAGTGAAACCTGTAACGCACCTGTTGCATGCTCAGCACCTAGTTGAATTCCTGCATCACTCCACCACATCACTGTTTCCCGTTAACCACACGTTTCCACGTGTAGTCAATGGGAGTCGGGGTGTAGCTCGAGAGTTATGGTCTTAACGAGTATAGAGAGATACGGTCTATAAACATTCAGACTTTGCGAGGGAGAACGTCTCCCCTACAGGGCACATAATCATGACGGACTGACTGTATCCAATTTATGTCTGCATAGCACTAACCCCTGATCGGTCTTAAAATACACGGATGCCAGGATGTTAAACAAATAAAACATCGATCCCTATTAATGCTCTGACACTGAGGTGACATCGAGGTCGGTTCCAATTAAGGCCGAGTTTATTATTCTTCTCTTTTTTACTGACACCTGAGAAAAAAAACCTACATTCTTTTGGCCTGAGCTCAGCTGCAGGGGTGTAAAAAGATAATATATTTGCGTTGAGTAACGTGTGAAATCTGGACCGGGGCTGCCGAACAGAGAAAAAAAGACTCGTCCTGTACGTGTGTGTGAGTGAGTGTGAGGGCCATATTCAACCGGCTTTGACACGAATACGACGATAGTTAAAGAAATAGCTTAGTGTGTAAACCATCATTTGAAACGAGGTGCACTGGAAGACGTTGTTCAGATGACATCATGCAGGATATAAAAGAATATGGTGGTTTTGGGATAGAAATATGAAAGACCAAGTCTTTGTCGTATTTGATGATTGGAAAAGCCTTGAGGTACGTACGTTGTATAAATATTAAATCCGCCATTTGCTCATAATCTTTTCGATCAAAGGTCTCCATTAGTAAGTCAATTAAGACTGGGTGAGATCTCTGAATGAAGGAAAGTCAGATTTGTGTCAAACACTGTTACACTTTACACCCACCTGTCATCACGGAGGTTACGCTCTGGCAGCTATTAGCGGCCTTCAGATGTTTAAACGCGCTATGATGTGACTTACTGTACATGTGGGACAGTGTGAGGAATCTTGTTTATTATCCTTCTTTTCAATGTCCCAGTGCAAAGAGAGAAAAAAAAAACTCTAGTGTGAGCAGGCGTTCGAGTATGAAGCAGTAATGGCTCGTGGTTGTTTTTCTTTCCGTGCATGGTTACTGCACAGGTGGCGTGGGACAGCGCTGGCAGGCCCGGCCGAGGAAAGACTTAGAGCGTGAATGTAAGAAAAGGACCACCTCTGACTGGGAGCTGGTCGGCTGATGACTTCAACCCGAGCTATTTATTTCTGAGCTCCGTCTCCTGCCCAGTTCCCGAAGGCCACGTGCTGATGTTATCCTGAGACCCGGCCAAACACACGCTCGCACGGTGCCGTCCGATTGTTCCCGCGGCCAAAGTGGCTCAGGGCGGGCAAGAGACTATAAAACATAGCTTTGTTTCCGTTATATTGCTTTTAACGGTGATGGGGAAAATTGAGTTATACCGAAGATGACGTAAGAACACGTGAGCAGGATTTCAAATGGAGTGATCAAAATATGACCACGGCAGCCACATGCGAAATGAAACGTTTGATTTTTTTGAAGTCCCTATGAAATTTTATTATCAGATTTAAAGGCCTTGACACAGACAAGCCATGCACAATAAAAATATCCGACATGCTCCAAATATTTATAGATCATGAATAAATGGGGGGGGAAGAGATGGCAAAAAAATGTGCGATAACTGAGCTGCTTAGTGTACTCAGAAGGAATTTTACAAAGACATCCTACACTCACACACACACGCTCACCTCATTTATAGTGAGATGAATGGGCTTAGAACAGCCCCGGTTTATTGAAGTGTCAGGATGATGGCTCACATTGTCCATACTGTTATCTCAATACCTTCTTAAAGGGTTCAAGCCTCCTTCTTCACTGAAAGCAGATAAAGCCTGAGGTTCAAGGAGGGGCAGTTGAGGAGGTGGGAGTGTAGCTCTTCTATCTAAAGGAGTTCAAAGAGAACTGCTTTATCTCCAACATGATGAGTATTGGCAGGGCTGGAGGTGAGAACCTTAAAGACCTGGATCGCATTGGGGCAGAGCACTGAGCCAGCTGCGCATAACTCCTTATCCAAAAACGTGAAAACATTTATTACTGCCTCTCCGGTGACAGTTTTACTGGATCCGTCTGAGCTCACTGGGTCTGAGTGGATGTATAGCATGAAAATTACTGCTTAGCAATAATCATCAAAAGAGATACTAAATGAAGTCCGCTGTAAATTCAACCGACTCACGCACAACTTAAATGAATACATGCGTTCGGTATTACACTGTTATAATAAACAATTCAACATTCGAATATTAATGATTTTATACATATTATTATTTATTTATAATAATAATAATATAAATATTAATTATTTATATATTATACACATTTCACATTTGCACACCATATTTGCACGCATGTCATATAATTAAACATTAAAAATTCCAAAATTCAATATTCTTATTAAGTTGTGTACAAGAAAATTACTCATAATTATGCTATATATATATTGCATCTGGAAAAGTCATATATATATATTACTATAAAAAAAATGTATAATGTAAATAATAATACTTTTTTTATTATAATATTACATTTTATAAATATAAATATAAAAATATATTTTATTAATATTATATTTCCTGTTCACTTGATCAGGTTTACATTTCATTGAAATTTATTTAAATACAATTTCAATAAATCCAATATTATATATTGCAACTAGAAGCAAAAAGGGCCTATGCAACTTCTGCCGTTTACTTCTGCAATGCAATATATATCACCGTTATTAGTAATTTTCTATATTAGACTGTATTCTATAGTAAATAACTTTTTTAAACTATTGTATTTTTATGTTAATACTTTTAATGTTTTTTTATTTTTTTTTTTATTTATAAGGTGATGCCAAATTTGGTTTCAGCAACAAGGTGTGCAAATGTCAAATGTACATTAGGGTTAAAATAAAATAAATAATATTGTCTTTTAATATTAATTATATGAATGTCTTGCTATCAATTATAAATATAAAATAATTTATATTAGTATGTTAGAATTTTATTATAACAATTTAATACCAAATGCATGTATACAGGTCAAAAACACCAGGTTTGTACAGCTAAAATATATTTACTAATGCACTTCAGAATTGCAGTTTAATAAATAATAGGGAAATGTTTTAATCTAATTTTGTGCATACATGCAATCTTGATTTCTTTTTTATACTGTGACTGAGAAATACAATAATTTGTGATAGCTGCTTAATTTCTTTTATTTTGACTGAAACGTGTAGGTAAGTAGAGTTATAACACAGCTTTATAACGCTTGCTTCTGATTGGTGAGGTGTTGACCGATTTTCTACAGCAGCCTCTTTCACAATAGTTGCTGCTGTAATTTAGGAGGAGGCTTATTTAGCATTCTTGGAAAGTCTTTGTCTGTGACATTACATTTCCCTGTAGAGTAAAGTCTTTAGGACAGAGGGCTTTACAGTTTTTCAGTATCATGACAAGCTGCATGTTTCTGTCCAATGAGTAAGTAAATAAGTCTCTCAGGGAACTGAATCTGGCTGAACTGTTTCTTGGACATTCCACAAGAATAAATATAATTATAACCTGAATAAATGTGATTCTTTAAATGATAAATAAAAATGTATAACGTGTACACATAATAAATAGTTTTAGGATCAGATACTGTGGCAAATTCACAGCACTGAAGTTGTTATATTAAATGTATTTAATTTCCATTAAATTTTTTATACATTATTTGTAATTACTTTATCATTAACTATTAAATACTAAGTAGCTACTGTTCTACTTTAGTAAAATAAACTGACTACTGTTTTAGTTTTATGACAAAAGTCCATCAATTATCACAAACTTAAAGCATGTTTTTCCTTCATACTAAGATCTTCCAGTTTTCCCTTCAGAACTCATTCGTTGTTACAATCCATTTCACATTTTGTCCCCATTATATAAACCTCCACTCTTCTGGAAAGATTTTGTGCTCATTCAGCCACAAGGGTGTTAGTAAAGTCCGGTACTGATGTGGGTGAGGTGATGAAAAATCGGGTGAAGTCATCGTTCACATTCATTGTTCAGTTGAGTTGAGGTCAGAGCTCTATAGCAAGAGATCTTCCACTCTAAACCATGGAAAGTATATCTTTATAGAGCCGGGTTTGTGCACAGGATCATTGTCATGCTGGAGCAGGTTTGGGTCTGCTAGTTCATGTGCAGAGAAAGTTTCATCCTACTGCATCCAAAGAACATCCTATACAAGTTTGCACCTCCAACTTTGGGAACGAACCACATATGGCTGGTAAAGTCAGGTGTCCAAATCCTTTTGTCCATATAGTATAGAACTTTGGAGACTATATTAACTTCTCAAACCTTGAGGTGTCACCATGTTCCAGTCCTTGCCAAGAATTTGAGTCTTCATTAGGGTAGATTGCTCTCCAGGCAAACTTAATATTTATCTAGACTTTAGCTATACAACATGACAGACTTCTCAGGGTTCGTATTATATACAGTCCTGATTTTATACTGCATACTCATGCAGAGAAAAGGTCTTCCTCTAGCACCCTCAGGTCTTGGAAACCATAAAGGTTGAACTATCCAACAAACCCTTGAAGAAACTTAAAAGATTGAGACCAGACATAAAAACTGTCAAGCTTCAAAAAACCTTCTGAACTCCAGGTGGTCCAGTTTTCGTCTGGTTCTGGTGAAATGAAACACAAACTACTGTACGGAGATGCCACTTTAGCAATATGTCTCATTAGCAATAATCAGAAATAAATCCTCCTGACCAAGAATCGTCCCACACAGTGCTCCAGCTGAAGTCTTAAACTCATGGTATCATATATATATATATATATATATATATATATATATATATATATATATATCTATCTTCATATATATATATATATATATATATACTTCCTTGCTAATCATTTTTAAAGGTCAAAGCTATAAAAATGTCTGACTCCATGTCTTGAGCTCCAGGGGGTCTGGTCTTCATCTTTATCAGATGTAGAGTTTGGTCCAGGTCTGGGTCTTTTTTAAGTCCTAATAATGTCCCCTGGTAAAACATATATAATATGGCTTGCGATCCGAGTGCAACCTGAAAATAAAAAGCCGTCTCTCAGAGTAAAGCGATGAAACCTCTGGCTCAGGTTTAACTCACTGTACCACTGCGTGATAATTCTCCAACGTTTGCTGAAGAATCTTTTTCATTATCGATTAAAGTGGACTTTAGGGTGTGAGTCTTATTCAATCCTACTGCAACAGTGAGATCATCTAGGTCACAATCCTGTTTAGTTTAAACCAGTTTTCCAGAGGCGATGAAATTCGGGAAAACAAACCCGTATCGCATTTTTAAATAAAGCAAAAACAATCCAAGTGGATGCATCGTGGATCCATGCGTCTGAAACATTTCTATTCTTTTTCTTTGTGGAAAGATACAAGGTTCGATTTAATCTGATATATATGCACATTTTGTTATTGAAGAAGACTTGAATGCGAAAAAGTAAGCACTCTAATTTAATAATAAGTCCAAAAAACTGAAGTGAATCTAATTATGGGCATATCTTTGAGAATCTACACTGCTTTTCCTTTTTAATCCTTTCATGTGTTTCCCTTAGTGAGGGGCTGACTTTAAATAAGGGGGAAAGAAAAAAAAAGTATTTTGCAGAACAGTGAGGCTAAAAAGGTTATACTTAACCCAATATTTAACATAAATATCCCTAAGCAAGTTTTGAAAGGAGAATTATCTCCATTTTTTTCTTTCTTCCTCTCTGATATGCTGAGATTGCTAATCTTCATGCACCTTGGTGACCCACTGAAACGATGCCTAATGTCCATAACTAGTTCTTACCATGAAAGTCTTTCTTTTCCGCTTTATCTGTGCGGATAGGCTTCCATCCTTACACATCTGTAAGGCATTACTCAGTCCCCTTCATCCTCCTTTTCCACCCCTACACACACACACACACACACACACACACACACACACACACACACACAC